>CAIGRB010066038.1:79598-93494 GCA_903798255.1 Fraxinus quadrangulata
TAAATCAGGATTTTGGCAAGTCAAGATGGAAGAAGATAATATACAATATACGGCCTTTAGTACACCTCAAGATAAATGTGAATGGTTAGTTATGCCATTTGGCCTAAAAAATGCTCCACAAATATATCAAAGAAAGATGGATAATATATTTAGGAAGTTTAATGAATTTTTAATTGTATATATTGATGATATACTAATATGCTCTAGTAATAAAGAAGAACATAGAAACCATTTGATACAATTTATAAATGAATGTAAAAAAGAAGGAATAGTTCTTTCTAAAAATAAATCAATAATTGAGAAACATAAAATTAATTTCCTTGAATTATCAATAGATAGTAAATGTATAAAATTACAATATCATATATCTAAAAAGATTGAAAGTTTCCCGAATAAATTAGAATCTAAAAAACAGATACAAAAATTTCTAGGATGTTTAAACTATGCTGAATGATTTATTGAAAATCTTTCAAATAAACGATATAAGATATAGATTTTATTTAAAAAATAAATACTAAAGGATGGAATGAAGAACATACATAAATTAATAAATTATCTAAAAAACAGATACAAAAGGAATAAATTATCATTAGAACCTCAATATAGAATGTTGCATAGATGACAATCTTATTTATCATTTTATAATTTTGATATAATTCATATTAAAGAAATTAATAATTTTCTTGCAGATTTTATCAGTCGAAACATTGAATTTGGAGATGGATAATCTCAAAAAGATGCTATTGGATATAAAGTATGCGACAACATATGCCAAAGATAAAGCCGATGATATAAAAATTGGAATTGAGACATTAGCTGAAACCTTAAGTTATAATGTTAAATTATTACTTGAGATCAGTGAATCCCATACCAAAGTTACAAATGAGATGAAAGACAAAATTGAGACTCTTGAAGTACAATTATTGTCTATGGATACAAATAGGAATATAAAGATTGATGCTTTCGCACAATCTCTTGATACCAAGTTGATACAAACATGGGATATAAATAGGTTGATGAAAAAAGACACTGATGAAGGAAGCAGTGGTGGACCCAGAGGAGACGCCATTATCAAAAGTCCAAAAAAGATAATCAATGAAAATCTTATAAGTTCTATCAAGATAAGGACGGATGAACCAGAAGATACTACCCCTTTAACTCCAATAAAGAAGAATATAAACAATTTACAAATATTATTTATGTACTCAAATCTGCAGATCCATACTATATATCACCAGGAGATCATATCTACCTAAGATTAATAATTGTCAAAGGAGCAGATCCATTAACAGTCAAGATGGCAACAGACTTTGGATATACTGATTTGATTTATCCAGATACAACATTAAAAGAAATTGAGGAATTTGATGGTATCTTAAAAAGTCAAGTTTCCCAATTTGCACAAAATAGACTGATATACATGAAATTCTATTATTTAAGTCCAGAAGTTGAAGATAGACAGATACAATTGGACATGTTGGACGAAATTTCCAAATGGATATAGGAGAAGGAGATAAGCCAGTGCCAACTTAACTTTCTCTAGGACATAGATAAAAAACAAGAGAGTACTTAGATATAAAGTTTTATACAACATTGCAAAAAATTTGTATGAAAAGAAATACCAATGCATATGCCACTGCAATGGATGGACACTTTTAACAAATGATGGAAAACAAAAATCAGAAAATTAAAAGAATATATCAATAAATTTGATACCCATCAGATAAGAGGAAGCATCTCAACCATTAAAAGAGCATGCGAGGCAAGACATTGTGCCACATGCAGATATAATTAAAGACATACACAATGATGGACCTATCATTATGGAGAGAATCTTGTCAGCTACATATGAAGACAATGTAATAAAGGTTAGTTGCTTTTAAAGAAATAATGGATGCCACTATGTGATATAGCGTAAGTAATGACGTAAGAGGCAACATAATTGAACCTCATGTAGTAGTATAAATAGAAGCTTTCAGGCTAGAAGAACGGCAGAATCTCTCGAGCACTAAAAAATTGTGAGATAGCTAAAAGTTTTCTGTCCTTAATAAACATTTGTATATCAATTATATTTGAATAAAATATTTTATTCACATTCCAATCATCTAAAAGATAAAAATGAATTTCTAAATCTTTATTCCCATAGATTCTTGAAAGATTGGATATAAGATTTCTTTCTTATTTTAGCATCAAACAAATTTTTTCTTTAACCTAAGTTTAGAAAATTATTCTTAGAAGTGATACAGTGAAGAGCAAGTAGCTAAAATTACAGTAATCCCGTGAAGGCAAGAGGCCGTTGAAGGGAGTTGGTTGCAGATTCAAAGATCAGAAAGTCACTCATTTTTGAGAATAAGGAACCAGATCAAAGTTAAGGTAAAACTACTAGTTTTTGCTAAAGTTAGAACGAATTTTTCTAAAGATCTTAAAGAATCGTTGGGATCATTATGACAATGTTTTGTTTTGAAGACTTATACCTTTATAATACCAATATTTATATGATTATATGTTGTTATGCCATTATATCTTAATCATGTTTATATGTTTTAATATTATTACCATATTTACATTAATAATATGTCAGGGTACACAATTAAAGGATTAGATAATTTATTAGAAAAAATGTTAGAAGAAATAAAATATATTATTCATAGATCAGAGAATATCAATATAGGATATGAGGAATATAATAAATTCAATGAAAAATTTGAACAATATGTAAAAGCTTAGATCATATGATGAAATTATATAATGAAATTCAAAATAGAAGATATGACTAATTTAAAACTATTCTGGAAATAAGGATATAAGATGCAAAATATAATAACTCATTTCATTAAGGGTAAAATAGACATTTCATGAATATGCAAAATAATAAGTTTGATCAAGGCCAATTATAAAATTCCCCTTTGAAGTTTCTTATGGACCTTGAGATGGTACATTCAATATCAAAACCCATGACACTTTATTGTAGTAGTTGGAGGTTGTCAATTCTAAAGAACCTAGAAGTAAGTAGAGTGGCAAGCAAATCGAGAAACAATACCACATTGTGAAAAAGATTGTGCATTGATGAGATGTCACAGTCAACAAGATTTTATTAGCTAGAAATTCTTGTGGACCCATGTACTAAAAGTTTACCCGCTAAAAAATTTCATGACCATCTAGAGAAGATGAGTATTTATTATACGTTACATATCCTTTAAAGAGCAAGTGGGAGATTGTTAGTTTAGTGCTCTTAGAGTAATATTTTTGTATACGACATTACACATAATAATATGATTTTTCATCTGTTTGCATATTTAATTTGACTTATTAATCTAAGACACTATAATCACAAGAGATGTTATAAATAACATAATTGATTGGTCGGGTATAGTGAAACATAATTTGGAACGTGATAAAAAAACCTATCATTAATGTTCTGTAAATAATGTTGACGCTTTATCTTGATAAGATCGTATTGTTTTTATTTAGATTTATCTAAATATGAAAAATAAGACTAGTGATGTGTTTATAACACATTGAACAAGACCATGTAGATAATTTATTTGTGACGCTAGGAATAAGATGCTACATGATCGTCGAACCATCGACCTAAATCTTGAGTGGGTAATGTATCATTAATTGCCTGATCAAGTTCTTCGAGGTATCAATGGGTGAGATCTCGTGTGCATACTGACTTTGAAAATATGAGTTAAACGATTTCGAATCATATACTTGAAGGATGGAACTCGATGATGATCAATGTTTTAAAATCCGCTCTAGCTATTGACGAGAAAAAGTTAAAGGGTCGAGGGTTAAAATGTTCAACTGAAATCAAATCAGAGTTGAACCAGGGGTAAACAAATTATTATATAAATACAAAAATGTACATAATAGTACGTAAATTTGAACTTTTTAATAGTTTTTAGATATGTTTTCTACTATTTTACTAATTATTAGTAATTGTGAAATAAATAAGTCCAAAATATATATTAAGAGTCTATTAATTTTTAGTAAATAAAGTATAGAAAGTAGACTATTATTTGATAAATATATAGTGAAATAATGGACTACATATAACAAACTATTTAGGCCCAAAAAAGGTTAATCCTAAAAATATAATCTACATCCCCCCAAATTCCTTCCATCTTCATTCACAAGAGAAAATGAATGCGGCTGATAGGTCCTTCAATTTTGCAGTAGTCTCTTCTTCACATTTGCCTTCATACGGTTTTACTTCTTTAATGTTTCATATTTTTGGGTGTTTTATACTAAAACAATGGAGGGGTTTTTCGTGGCAATGAATAACTCTTCTTATTTTCTTCTTCTTCTTCTTCTTCTTCTTCTTTTTTTCTTTTTTTTTTTTGTCATAAAGAACCGGTGAAATCACGTCCGGGTCACCGATTTTTGTCGAACCCGCCAATTCTCCAGGTTTTTGGGCGGTTTTTTTATACATGTATTTTATAGGTAACCGACACGGCTCCCAGCTCGATTCCCAATTTAATAGATCGAACCGACTAGGCATGGGCGATTTTGATAGCACTGATAATGATTTAGTTGAGAAAATCATCACTTCAAGGGGTTTTATACTAAGCTATCAAACTTGAACTCAGTTGTAGAACGGCAATATTGTTGGACTTCATGTTGTGATGTGATAATATTTTCCTCAAAAAAATGGAAATTAGAGAACTATACATACTCGAGGGGTTAATTAGTCATTTTATGTGCTCGAATATATTGACGGTCAAATGATGATTAACTCGGGGCATGATGATTCACAGGTTATTATTGGATCATATTCTTCTTTCATAATTGTCATTTAACACAAGTGAAATCTTGGTTCTTTAGTGAAATGAACAAGGATTTATGGATAATAGGTGCAAATAACAAGATTACACTAGGGGAATTAGTATAATTGACCCTTTCTATTGTTGCCCTAATTGTTGCCTAAATATGGAATGTACGCACGAAATGATGCTACTTCCAACTTTTGGAAAGATATTCCAAACATAGCTCATTTCCAAAAGAAGTAAGAAAAATAGTAAAGCGTTTGCACCAAAGGATGCCACATCTAAATAAATACATGATAGAAGACTTAGGGGAAGGAATGAATCTTGCTCGCTTGGATTTGAGGGCCATCAACGCATGCTATAGGAGTAAAATCTTATGCCCTTTACATATAGATTCAAGAAAACAATCTAACCTTCGAGGAGTTCAAAGATCCTATATTTAGGTTTTTAATCTCAAAGGAAATCAGTAAGAGAGTCTAATTGACCACAAGGTATTCATGTCCATTAACGTTGCATATGACTAAAATAAGCCATAATGATTCAGTGAAGGTGCTTTATTTAGGACTTGGTATTGGTGTATTGATACAAGTAAAAATTTAGTCAAGTTGATGATATGAAATTCATAATAACAGTGAACCATTCAGTGTTGTAAGGAATGTCGAATTGACCTCAGAAGGCATCTAAAGATTATATATAACTAAAATAAGTAAAAGTAAAAATGTGACGTAGTTATTTAGATTTGAGATTCCATCTTAAAATGTTAACTTTATTAAGAGGTGGTCAAAGTACATATATGTTGGCTAATATTCTTATAATTATTTGATGTGATATTTATTCCTTAATATGCACTCACAAGATGATGGCTCTTTCGAGCATACTAATTTTCAAAACTGTGAGTCCATTTGAGTTTCAGTCGTATCGAATACTTGTTGGAGCTTAATGGGTTCTATTAACATAATAAAATTTGAGATTTCATTTTAAAAGGTTAAATTGTCAAGAGGTTTGACCCAAGTCCTTATATATTGGTTTATATTCTTATAATTATTCGATGTAATATTTATTCTTTGCAATAATTACTTTCATTCTCTTATTAAAAAAAAATTGAGACAATACAATTTGAACAAATTGACACAATACAAAGATCCCTTCGAACTAAATTTTGTGATACCTATGCCGCCTTCTTTTAGTTGAATTTTAAGTCACCTCTCCAGACCTACCTACCAAAGTGTTGAGAGGTGGTGCAAGTTTGTTTTTATCAAGTTTATGCTGATACAAGTAGAAATCTACTCAATTTCATATGAAACTAACTTAAATGGTGAAGCTGTTGGCCTCGATTTCTACATGGGTGATATGTCCAACAGATCCCTAATTCACTCACGTCTATGCATATCTCCTACACACTTGGACAAACTATTAGAAGCATGTGACCTTTTGGGGAAGGCGACCGTAAGCACTTTGATGATCAAGTCAGTCAATTTATATAGATATATTTGGGTGTGGGATGGACAAAAGATGTGAGCCACGTTATTGTATGGGCATCAAAAGTATATAGCGAGAACAATGAGATAGCAATATTACTATGTGTGAGCACTCATAGTAGAAGATAGGCCTCATCTTGATAGCCAATGCGCCTTTTCATAGGTATCATTCTAGCAATCCTAGGTTCATGAGCATTAAATGAAAGTAGCTACCCTACCACCAAGGTCTGACCTATGAAGAGTAGACCAATAAGTTGACTTGATAGGATGTATGCTGTATAGAGGTCACATCAATCCATTATAGAAGATCTCGTATAGAGGATATTCCAAGGGATGTGACTCCATGTATACTTGAAACTTATTCGATTCAGATTTGAAATTACGAGATTTGACCCAAACTACACCTNATTATGCGGAATTAAAAATTAATAATTAAATAACAAGTTACTTTTAATTATTTTTAGATGATTAATCAAACAATCCAATTTTTCTATGTTGAAATATCGTAGTTATACGAAAGCAATAGATAAAAATCAGGAATGATCACGGAGAAACCCCAACTAGGTAAAAACTCCGGCATTTTGCCAATCAACAATACACTATAAACGAATTAGAATTTACAGTCTGTTAGACTCAACTACCACTAGTACTTTCTGACATCTTGATTGCAATTCCCACAACCTTCCTAGATTGCGTGCATTTGTACCAACTCCCAGCTGTAGTTTTCAAAGCTCTCCTGGATTGCGTGTTCTTGCAACAATTCCTGACTTTATGAATTCGTCTATTTCATGTGGATCAACGAAGAGCTCTGCGTTCTCCAACAACTAGAACTCCAATCACCTTCCCTTGATCTTCAACACTCTGACAGATGTTTAAGAAGTAGCAATTTGGTATTTGGATTGTAGGTTTGATGTTTTCAATACCAAGAACAAAACAAACAATGAAGGTTAAAAGTTATGGATAGAAAGGATATGAAGCAATTAATGTTTTCTCAATGTTCAACCTTAAGAAAATATGTTTAGAGGCGTTATGTATTTATATTGTAGGTTTAGAAATGAATGGGCCGGATAAAAAGCCTTAAAAATACGAATTAAAATTCTCTGGATAACCTGTCACTCGAGCGACGATGTATTGCTTGAGCGAAGGCCAGACGACAGGCTACGACAATGTTTCTGTTTCTATCGTTAGAACAAAGTCATGGTGACAGTCTAGCGAAATTGCGGCGCTATTTTTTCTTTCTTTCCATTCTCGAACCCTAGACCCAATATAATTCAATTTATAATATTTGTAACTTATTCCTTGACTTTTACAACATATTAAATCTAATCTTTTTTGTTCACATATTTGCCAATTACATTAAAAACCTAACAAGATTGGCGCTGCAGTATGTCGTATAGTCTCACCTCGGCCATGGAGGGTTTGGCTAAATCCATCACTTCGACTATCTAAGGGCCACAAATAAGCCAAGTAAGATAGTGATGGTGTGGGTGGGCATGAGTTCACTTAGTGTCAGTGGCGGACCCAGCACCCGGCGAGCCCCGGCAGCCGCCCGTGCTGGATCCGCCGGAACATGTTTTTTTTTTTTTTACAATAAATAAATGTTTTACATTATATAACTGGTAGTGCTTTTGTTTTCATTAATTTCTTATAGCTCAGTTGGCTCAAGCTTGTTTATTCCCGCGAGAGGTCTCGGTTTCGAATCCTTTGGCTAACAGTTTTATTGTGAAATATGTTTAATTATTCAAGTTTTGCCAAAATGAAATGGATTGGATTCGAACCAGTGACGCCCTCCACAAGACATTGAACACTTGACCATTGTGACACTAACATAATTTGACATCTAATTTACTAAATTAATATATGTAACATACTAGTGGTTTTCATGCAATTATAAATGTTTGAACCCATGCTCCATTTAACTTATACAAAACTTGCCACAATATCACTTGGTGAATATTGTTAATTTTTATAACAAAATTATATATATTCAGTTTGGATAAAATAATTATTATATTTAAATTTTAGACATTGTTTGATTTTATTTTTTCAAAATGCATTTCTCTTTCTTCTTTCAACCGCACATTTTTCGATAAAATAATATTACATGCAAATTCAAATTTTTCCTTATTTTTTAACCATACATTTTTCATCAAACCACTATTCCAAAATGCATTTTTTTAAAAAAAAAAAAAAAAAGGCATCAAACGGGGCTTTTAATATTTTATTGTTGACAACGGTCGACAATCCATGATCGCCTGTGCTGACTCGAGATTCTGGATCCGCCACTGCTTAGTGTCACATGCATGAGTACAAATCAATACTCTGCAATGGAAATATTCAAGTAAAGCATTGAATTGAAAAGACATGCATTTAAAGAAACAACAAATTAAGATTCCTATTTTATTATTCATATTTTTTAATTCATAATAAATTGTTTTTACTATCCGATCTCCTTGTGTAACAAAGACTCTTTAATAACCGTTTCGTTACTTAATTTTATCAACCAGAAATTTATATATGTTAGGATATGAGTACTGTTTTTAAGGAGCTGTTTTTTTTTAATCAAATGAACATCTAAAAAGGTTGGAATTCCAATTTTAGAGTTTTTTTTGAGGAACTACAGAAAGTGAAAACATCAAAACAGTAAACTGCTCTAACTCTCAGTTTAATTTATTTTTTTAATATGGATACTCCATTTTTGTGTTCTCAATTGTTTCATCTTGCGATGTAACATTCTTTCGTATATGGAGGAGGACGAGGTTTGCAAAGAAAAGACTTTCCAACTCTGGGTGTGGACACAATGATCATGACGATTGAGTTTTTTAATTTTCTAGATTTCGCATTTCGTCGCCATAGGGGGATTGCATGTTAGGGACTTGATGATTTGTGGTGCTCAATCATGTGACTCATTGAAGCAGTATTCTGTTTAGTCGATGAGTACCTACAGCAAGGCCAAGTGTTAAATTTTATTTTAACAAGTTTTGTGTGGTGGATGTTGGGAAGCTCTGATGAAGTAAACAATAATACACAAAGCTCAATGATATTCTGGATGAATGACTTGAATTCTTATTGAACAATCTTGGCTATATATATAGCCCTTACAGTACTTAACATAACAGCTGAAATAAAGTTCACGTTTAGCTAAACATCAGCTAACGTGGTTAGTGTAAACTGACCACTAACAGTCTCAATTAATCCTAAAGACTAGGGATTTATTTAACAGAAGCAAGACTCAGTAAACACCTAAAAACAAGCAATAATTATCCTTTCAGTGAATACCCATTAACATAAAGCTCGAAGCAAAAAATGATGGATGAATATAAAGGTGGATTATTTAAAGTAAATTTCCCTTGATATTGTTGACAATAAGTCAATTCTGCTGCATCATTGTGGTAGTACTGATGGAAGGCTTTTACCAGCCAATAGGGGGTGCCACATCACCCCCCACGCGGCCCTGGCCAAGTATCTTTACCAGCTTAACTTTTGGGTTCTCTTTGACCTGGCCCTCCTAAGATTTGGGTGATCAGATGTCCACAAACCAATGCCCATTTAATTGAAATCATATTCCTTTCCCATTGAATGCTGCCATTTCTGGTACTATTGTGTCTTCTTTAGAACGTGAGATTAGCGACAATTCATTTGGATGTAGGTCCTAATCAAATTCCGGATCTTGATTTATGATGTTTGTCGAAAATTTTGTAGATCTCCCGCACAATCCAGAACTCCGAATGTAACTTTAGTTGTAAACTATCGATATATTAGACGCAAGGGTGTGAGTGTTAGTCCGGGATGGTGTCCCAGCAATAGCAGCAGGAGCAGATCATGGTCCTGTGCTTCCACTGTATGTCTTAATCTGTGGCAAATTTACAGTTTTAATTATATCATGACTTCTCTAGTTGATCTCGTGTTGCATCCATCTGCCGCCATTTTCTATACTTGTCTCCATTGTTATTGGCTAGTTAGATCCGATTGAAGTAGATTTGCAGACTAGGGCTAGCTGGTTGGCTATGTGAATAAAGTGTTCATGACTATTTACTAAATCGCTGACACTTCTGGAACACCTCTAACAAAGGGAAAAATAAAGCATTCTTGTTCGTTCCTTGGTTGGAAAGGGCAGAGTTCCATTTTTTGGGTGTCCTCGAGAAGCTTGAAAGTACCCATGTGGCACTACTTATCTAGTTTATTGTAACCATAGAAAACTGTATGACATTACTTATCTAGTTTATTGTTGGTTGTGTTTTTAATTTTCAATGAATAAATAGTTTTATAATTTTTAGTGCATTTTTAATTTTCGAATAATAAATAATTTTATAATTTTTAATGCACGTTTGGGAAATTTAGAAGTCATTATAATTTGAAGTCATTTTGACTACATTCACGTCTACTATTCACTTATGATTGACACATTTTGTGGAATCATTATTCCTTTTCATAATTGATACCACCTATCAAGGGCTTAAGTTTTTCAACTAATTTTCTGGCACCACACGATCTTAACCATTCAAAGTTTCTGACCCTTGTAGGAAACTCCTTAAATCAGCCTTTAAATCCAATCAAAAATTTATCCTTTGAGTTGCACTTGAAGACTTGAGGAAAAATGGACAGAATGTACAAGAATAGAAATTGGGATAGAGTTAGGGAGAATTTACTTCTATAACTTGAAGAGAAATTCTTACAATCACAAGTGTTTGCTCACTTTCATTATATTTTTGGTTGTGTTATATGAACATACTGGTTTACATAACATAATGTGGTGAGACATGATTGAGTCAGAATTTCTTCAATCGAAAAAAAATAAAATTTAACACTCTTTTCGACACACCATCTGTGCGTGAACTATTATGTAACTCAAATAGGTACAAGTAACATTATTGTTATATTTTTTCATAATGAACTATACAAAACTATTTATAGATAAAGTACATGAAGATACAATTCAAACGAAAGATCAAGATCTATTTGATTCAATGGCCAGATTTAAAGTAATCTGATTTCTATAGGCGTTTTTAGCTTTTTACAATCATGAGAACTCCCGCCCTTGAATTATCTACGTATTTCTAGCTTTTAAAATGGTGGATTGAGCTAGGAATCTTCTAGAATTCTTGCAAATGGCCTTGCTCACATTTATTGCCGTGGGCCTACGGCAATGTTTGGGCGGATGTTGTAAATCTCAGTGTTGCCGTAAAGTGACAAGATAAAAACGTTGCCAAAACTTTGAACGTTGCCGCAGGTTTTTTTATTTTTATTTATATAGCAATTTATGCAAATTGATTGGCAAAATTGAAAACGACTCTTTATAAACAAAGTTTGGAATTGCATGGCAAAATTGAAAATGACTCCTTGTGAACAAATTTTGGAATTGCATAAAAATTAATAATTTCATTACAAATTTTTGAATCCATCCATACAAATTTTTGAATCCATACACTTGAACATTACAATTTTTGAATCCATACACTTCTACCTATGTTTGAACCCGAACTCTAAAGCTGCCTTGCCCTTCTTAAAAATAGTCTTACCTAAAATGACCATTTTTTTCTTGGGGATGGCTAACATCCTTTTGAAGCAAATTCATCAACTTGTCTCAAAACAACTAACTCTTCTGCCAATGCAGCTTGTCTGGAGATGAACCAACAAAGACTTTACCTACAATACCAGTGCTTGTATGTATTAACATAATATAAAAAGTTTACTACAACATACACTTGACTCTGCTTCTCATACTTGTGACGAACTTCATGAACATTCACCTAAACTTCCAGTTCTTGATCAAGCCAACATTGCAAGAATTTTTCATTGCTCTGAAATAAAAGGTTCACATGGTTTAATCAAGAAGTTAGGAGGAATTGACATTTTACGTGAGAAGAGTAAATTACCTTCTGCCCATTCATTCCAATGACATTGTCGGTCACTGGAAAACAATGCAATATCCATGTCAACAATACAAAGGGAGACTGTTTTTACCAATTATAAAAAATCCACCTACCTGAGTTATCATGAGCATAAGATTGACGAGCTTCTAGATTCAAGGATCAATTCAATTAATGTTCATTTTTATACTTGGGCACATAAAAGGATGCTTCCTATAAAACACTCGTCTTTGATGAGTGAAGAAATGGAAATTGATTTAAGGGAGAACAAGTTATCGTAAAACAGAAATTTTACAGTTAGAAAACAACAGACCTTCTTAAATCCCCCATAACCAACCAGACCAAGACTACTACCATTTTTAGAGCTCTAGGGTACACTCTTCTCATTGAGCTTCTGTAACTTAGAAATTGAAAATTTTTCCTGCCATTGAACAAGTTTCAAACAGTCCAATCCACTTATCCCCCTAACAACCCTAATTTTGAAAAAGCCAATTTATCAAACAGGTAGTGTGCAACAACAGTTTGATCTACTTTCAGAAATATTATAAGAAAAAACTCCATCCATCATCACCAACACTTCCATCAAAGAAACGCCATTTCATTCGATAATTTCATCAAACACTTTATGCAGATACGAGTAAGCCCCATAAAAAATACCACATGCACTATTACAAATGAACATAGAGTGATGAGTGTGTTGAAGAAAACAATTACTGACCTTAGAAATGTTGGAATTATCGGATGGGGGGCGATGGGAGCCATTGGACGGTTTTGGAAGAAAATGAAATTAGAAACCCCATTTTGGAGACAAATTGAACCCCAAATCGTCGAACCTTCATTTTCCCCAAGCGCGAAATCCGGCAATTACCCCGATGACTGCCCCCCGCCCAGCCAACTTCTCCACCTTCGACTATTTTCCAAGTGATCCACACTTCCGACTACGGCCCATTACGAAGAAGAAGAAGAAAGATCGGCTTTTTGGTAGAAAACCCTCTAAGCAGCGAGTTAGTTTGTGCTTTCAGTCTATCTTCCCCATCTTCTTGCTCTAAGCAATGAGTTAGTTCGAAAGGCAGAAAACCCTCTAAGATGAGTTTGCCGGTGTCTTGTCGCCATTGTGAAGTGAAGGGAGGAGATTATTTTGATGCCAAATTGAAAGAGAATGGGGTGGAGATGCTTTGATTATTTTGTGAGAACTCCGCTTATATGGGCTTCTCTTTTTTCAATAAACGTTGCGAAAAGTTACTTTTTACAATATTCTTTTAAAAAATGTTTTCATAAACTCTTTTAGTAACATTCACTCGTCCAAACGTTGCAATAGACTCCCTTTAACAACATTTAATGAATGAATATTGCCTTTTAATTATTGCAAAAGCCCATTTTTCTTGTAGTGTTATTATTATTATTATCATCATTGTTGTTGTTTTTTGCACTAGTTTTGAGTGGTTTAAAAACCACCCCAAAATCAGTTGATGTAATTTTGATCGTATTTCCTAGCCCACAAAATCGGTGAATTTTGACCGTTTCATAATTTCTCTTCTTATTTTACACTTTATAAAATTATTATTCTCAGCTAACATATACTTTTCAAAACTAACTTGCAAATGAAAATCAATAACTAAAAAAATATTTATAACCATAAAAATTACTTTATAACTCAAAAATTACTTATAAGATAAAATTTCACTTTTGTATATAAAAAATCGCTTTAATGTAAAAAATATTACTAGTAAAATAAAATTTCACTTATAATATATTAGAAAATTTACTTATAAATAAAAA
>CAIGRB010066054.1:0-15817 GCA_903798255.1 Fraxinus quadrangulata
AAATATAATTATGAACTATTCGGGTTCGGTTCTGTTCGGTTCCGTACCATAATTAATTTTTTTAACATTTACAGCAACACTACATAAATACAACTAATGACATGTTCATTCGTAACTTTTACAAATTAATGTTATCCAATTTAAAAACATATAAATAACATGTTGTCCAATAAGATTAATTCACTAATGTATACAAATACTAAAAAATATATACTAATATTAAAACAAATTGTCCAACAAGATTTGAGCATGTAGACGTATATTTTCAATTTATTAAATGATTTGGGGCCAGTGACTCGAGGCTACCGAATTAAAGTGTGAAATTGGAAAGGGAAGGATAAAAACTTAAAAATGTTTAGATTTTAGGCTAAGAATGAAATTAATAATTATGACAAAAATTGAATTTAGAAATTGAGTTTGGCTAGACTATCTAGGTATGGACTTAGTTTGGGAGTTTAGTTAATTTACTAATTTGTTTAGAAAAAATTAAAATAATTTAATTAATTCGATATAAAAAATTATTTTAATTCGGTTCTTATTCGATTCTTCGATTTTGGGTCTAGAACCGAGAACAACCGTCGGTTCTCGATTTAGATACCCGTTCGGGTATTTAACTTATGAAGAATCGCTCGATTCGATTCGAGAGTTTTGTCCAGCCCTATTTGAACCTACAACAATTGTTTTCTCATACAAAGCCATACATTTTTCAAGATTTGCCTCTGTTTTTTAGGATCATTTTTGCTCCAAATAGCAGATACATATTGTTAATCCACTGAGTAAAATAGTCAAAATGGAAAACGGTGCTCCAAAGTCTACCTTCTTGCCAAAAAAAAAAAAAAAAGGTATGTAACTAATTTTTTGGATTGAACTAATTGAATTGTTTGGGATTCACAACTCACAAGTGAAAAAAAATATCATTTTATCTACTAATAATGGTCAAATTGAAGTATTACCAAATCATACCCCATTTCTCTCTGTGGCTAGCACTCGAGGAACCATAGGACACTCCATATAGAGCAAGCAAGCGAGGAATTTACTGACCGTAAAGTGCGAACAATACAACAAATGCTATTTTTAGCTTTATTCATTCGTTCAAGTAGTGAAGGAAGAGAAGAGTGGAATGAAAAAAGAAGGGAGACTAGGGTGAGGATTTCCCATCAAGGGAATTCATATATTTATATAAGTAAACATAAATAGAAAGTCTTGCTCAACATTTTTTGTCGATTGTCAACATGTACATAAAAGAATATCAATCATCGGAGATCTATAAAAGGATTTTATGAGGGCCTATGGTATTGAATGAAGAAGGTGGATAGTGGGTTCATGAGGAGCAAGGACCTCAATCATCAAGTCGAACCAAAGACCTTTGGAAATCGGGGCTACCCAATCTCAATCTGATGTTTAATACTAAAGCTGATATTCTTTCCATTTTGGGTCATAAGATCCTCGAGATTGGCTTCCTGCTTGATTCATTTTCACGTCGTTTGGTCTCTTTTCTTAACTTCCACTCAAGAGTCAACGTCATCTATTTTGACCTATAGAGATTGCAAACCTAACTGTAAATGATGTCAATCTCTTCATCAAATATGAACTCGAATTGTTTGATTTATTAAATCTCACGGTCAGGTCAAGGTAAGGTGGCTTATAGTTATTTTTCTTCCTAGTGTAAACACCGTTTATTAAAAGTTATCTTGGTTCAAAAGGTTGTAAAATGTTTTTTGATATCCATTTCTTAGGCCTCGTAATTTGACCAATTTCTCTAAAGATTCTGTTTGAGGTAAGTGTGAAACCTTAAATTATAAAATAAGGACCAAATTATTATGCTTATAATTTTTACAAGTGTGAGAGCATGTGAGCTACGTCAAATTTGTTTTTGGATTATACTGAATGTATGATAAAGGTGTTAAGTAAGGTGAGTTGCTCTTCGATTTGGATCGTCTCACAAATGAGCCGAGTAGCAAAACATCATGCGAGTTGCTTGTCTACTCGTCATCGGCTCGTAATAGATGAGTGAAAGTGTATTTTTCATTAATGAATAAATATATAGTGAGCATTGAGCCGCTTGTTACTCGACTTAGCTCTTCCCACCATGAAAGATCTAGATGGGATTTTTGGGAGTGAACTTGCAAGTGCTTGGGTTGAGTCGATCGTTTCGACATGCTCCATTTAACATTTGCATTTTAATATGGAAATTACGAGAAGTTAATACAAACTTAGTTTGACTTGTAATGTAAATAATTTCTTTGTAGCTCAAGTTCAGGCGATTTAGCCAGTAATTAGCTTCTTTTTACCAAAAAAAAAAAAAGGGAAAAGATTTAAAATTTTAGATTATCAATTCTAATAAAAATTTATATGATCGAATTAATGACACTCATTTGCCTTAGTAATAGCATATTTAACAATACTCCATCAATCTCATTTATATAGACCGATTTTTCTTATTTTCGTGTCCCAATATTATAGTCACGTTTTTTTATTATGAATATTTTGTTCTGTTCGTTTATTGATAATTAAATAAAAGTAAGCTATCAAAGTTTTGCAAATAATGCTTTTTCAATAAGATTTTTTTAATCCGTGTGAAGAATAAAATCAATTAATATAAATTGGACTGATGGAGTATTAATTTATCCGTGCATGCTTAACTATCGATGGGCCTGGTCACGTTTCAAATTACCAAAAATCACTTTAATTAAACTATCATTGGACCTGGTCACGTTTCAAATTACCAAAAATCGCTTTAATTAAACTACTAATTAATTATTAAAGAGACGTAATCCACGACCACTTGAGCCTTTTGATTTCGTCAGAGATGACGTCACTGTCAACCGACCACTTGACTGTTTGCATTTCGCAAACTTCATCCTGCCAAGTGCCAACTCATCGTTTTTGCCACGTCATCCTAGACGAAGCGCCCATAATTCCCCACGTGCCGACATAAATAACTTTTTCTGACAGAAACGCCGTGTATTATTTGTGTATGAGCTGGCAATATTTCCATATATATAAGACCCATTTGAATTTTGACCTCTGTTTCCAGCAATAAGAAATTCATCTATTCAAGGTCAGCGCTCAAGAAACATGCAGAGGTCAAACAAGAGATTCAAACAAGAAGGAAGTACCTCAATGAACAACCCACCGTTGACACCGCCACCAGCGGCGGCGCCACCACACCGGCTTACGAGTGAAGAGGAAGTTTCCGTCATGATAGCTGCGTTAAAGAATGTCATTACTGGTGACACCGCCTCTTGTCATTTTGAATATGCTGCTGCCACTTCTTTATCACCTTCTTCAACAAGTCTTTCTCAAGGGTATCAGGTGTTATTTCCAGTTGCTCAAGATACAGAGACTTGCCAGGTTTGCGGAATCCAAGGGTGTTTAGGGTGCAATTATTTTGGTCCGGCCATGGCGGTGCCGGAGGTGGATGAAAGGAAGAAGAAAAATGTAGTAGTGAAGAAAAAGAAGAATTACAGAGGTGTAAGGCAGCGGCCATGGGGAAAATGGGCGGCGGAGATTCGGGATCCTCGCAAGGCAGCAAGAGTGTGGCTTGGTACATTTGAGACGGCGGAGGATGCAGCGCGAGCTTATGATAAGGCAGCGATTGAGTTTAGAGGTCCAAGAGCAAAGCTTAATTTTCCTTTTGCTGATTACACCGACGCCTCCACCTCCGCCACGGGCTCTGCCTCGGCCGCGGCCGGGGGCAGTCAGAATCAGCAGAAAATGGTGCATCAAGAAAATGAAAGAAATAAGAAGATTCGGACAGAAATGATTGTTGGGAACAGCAATGAGAAGGATTTCTGGGATGTGATTGGAGAAGATGATATTCAAGAATTGATGATGACAGAGATGATGGATTCCAATGGACAACATTCATCAGATTCTGCCAGCGGGATCTAATTAATTACAACATTAAAAAAACCCATTGTAATTTAGGTTCTTACACATAAATTTCTGCATTTTTGTCTTGTGAAAAATGGTACTGCAAAAATTCCAGATTGTATTACAGCTGACATATTTAACAAGTTTAATAAACAATAGAATGGAATTATGTGAATAAATTCTCTTTATTTGGATTATAAGAGTATTTTCCATCCGAAAAAACTCGATTTCGTTCTTTAGTGATTTTCGAGATCCTCTCGATGACCTATACTGTATTGAAGGAAAATTTATCTAATCCAATTGATTACATGAAGCTCACAATAGCAAAGGAATCGAAAAAGATAGCTCTTTACTATTACATTAAGAGTCGACAAGGCATACGTAAATATGTATACATATATTTTTGTAACTAAAATGTTTACATGTTTAGAAAACAAAAAAAATGAGGATGAAGATGATTTTCTTTTCTTTTCTATTAAATAACATTATCCTCATGGTTAAATTCACGTGGCTTGTTGGAAAACACTTTTTAAGAAACAAACTTCAAAGCTTTTTCAAAAGCACTTGTGAACACACCATTTAGACATAATGAAGTTTTTCCTATTTTAGTTACGTCTTGTCCACGATCAGTAGATTTGTTTGTTTTATGAATAAAGCGTATAGTGAATTAAGTGCTTGTTTCATTAATTTTTTCAACTTGTCAAATTTTAATTTTAACCACGATTTCATTGGCCTCACAAACTTTTATGAAAATTGGCGAAAACATAGTCAAACAATCCTCAATACTGCTATAATTGTATCAAATAGTGTGTTCGGTCGACTAATTTGACAATTTACAAGATTTGCACATAAATATATGTGTGTACGCGTGTTAAAGCAAAATTGAACATTCTTTCCGAGACCTAGTCGTATCTTTCAACTATATATTCATAAAAATAAAGCAAGTTTATGCTATTGACAAGAACGTGTGCTATTAATTAACCCTATTTTATAAATGCAATTCGCATTGAAACACGTGATTAAAAATACAAGATTAAGTTTTTATTTTTAAGTCTTATTCCCTTCTTTATGCTTTTACAAAACAGAGCCAATAGGGGGCCCCACGTGCGCACCAAGTAGTGACACATGGCACTGTCGCAGTAGCTTAATTCCCAAAAGACAATGCCAAGTGGGGCCCAAAGTGCTGACATACCACCTGAGATTATGAACTTTTGTACGGACGGGGTCAGGTCGGTCATACCCAATTGGCAGTACAAACATATAAAGAAACGAACAGCCACTTACGTAAGACGCCTGCTTAAATTGAGGCACTACATAATAGATAACATATGAAACATGTGGTCTATTTAATTAAAATAGATTTATTTAATATTCCCTCGTGCGGATTTATTTTTTCTTAGTGCGATTTTCATTCATAAGTTTTGGTGTCAAATCATATTGAGTTGGTGAATTGGTTTACAGAGTTGGTGAGTGCTGTTTACTGATTCAATATGATCAACATGAAACATAATATGAAATTTAAACTCGTTAAATTAGTAATTTAATTTTAATTAATATGGTAGTTTGTCAACTCGACGAATTTGATGAGATGGACCCTCTACTAAATCAAGTTAGTCGAGTTGGCATAAGAAAGATTGATTTAGCGTCATTAAAAGAAAGTTCTCTATGTTGAGTTACAATTTCTTCGTTATCTACAATTATTTCAAATAACTTCTAGCGAAAATTATAGTTCAAGCATTTTCAAATGTTGCCGTCACTTTCTGCCTCAACTACATGTCACAACTAACACATTCAAAAATTTCAATGTGTAGTTTCTTCTAAGCATCATGTTCTTCATCCTCAGATGTCAGTTTAGAATTATGAAAAGTAAGAAAGCACTCTATAATAGAAATTTATATGATGGTTAATTTTCACTTATGATAGGGTAGCGATTGAGTTCCGAGACCCTCTACTAAACCAAGTTAGTATAGTGGGCACAAAAAAAATTTGATTATTTGTCATTGAAAGAAAGTTCTCTATGCTGAGTTTCGATTTCTTTGTTATCCACAAAAATTTCAAATAGCTTCTAGTGAAAATTTGTAGTCGAAGCATTTTCAAATATTGTTGTAATTTTCTGCCACAACTACACGTCACGACTAACACATTCAAAAATTTCAATGTACAGTTTCTTCTAAGCATCTTCTTCATCCTCAAATGGCAATATCTATAGAAGTACGAAAAGTAAGAAAGCGTTCTATGATAGAAATTCGTATAATGGTTAATTTTCATCTCTCGTTAATTTAGTCCCTCTAAAAGTATTTACTCTAGTTGATTTTGCTCTTTAACATTTTTCTTGTTCTTTTACTTTCATTTCTAATAATCACACTTAGTTCGTTCTATGTCGCTTTTTAACCAGCGAAAATTATTAATTCTATTCGCAGTATGAGAAAATTATTTAAGCATTGTTTGGCTTCCATTTTAAAAAAAAATTATTTTTCTATCAAACTCATTTGATATCACACATTTCATTAGATTCACAACTTTTATCAACATTTCAAGTACACGTTTCACACACACACACACACAGATCAAACAGGAGCTAATCTATTGCAGTCGTCGGACGAGGAGCTGAAGCATTCAAGTAGTGTTTTCACATTTTAAAACAATTTGTTAAAATATGTTTATTGATAAAATAAAGAAAAAAAGGTTTAGTTTCTTGTTGCTTGACAAACCAAGTGCATATGTGGGTAATGTTATTAGTTACTTATAATTTAATAGTTAAAGTCGAACATTATTAATTTCATTAGTGAGACTCAGAACTATTACCTATTTATCCATTACTCATTCAATCACTATTTGGTGTAGCTAAAAATTGAATCTTTAGGGCTTGTTTGTCTCCCATCATTGGAAGAAAAATGGAATAATGAATAGTATTTATTGGAGAATGTGTGGTTGAAATTTAAAGTAATTTTATTGGTTTGTGTGTAGAATATTTTATTAGGTAAATGTGTGGTGGAGATTCTTACTGTAGCAAACAATGTTTTAGATTAATTGTAGACAAATAAGGGCTTAGCGGATTTTGATAAAATTTGATAAAATGTGTGGTTGACAAATTGTGGATTTCACAAGATGTTCAATTAAAATTATTTGTTGACTTTGACTTAAATTTTAATCTATAATTTAAGCTATACCGAACAAGGGTACCTATTTCAGTAACTCATAATTTAATCCAAACAAGCACTAAAGATTTATGGTAAACAGTGAAACAATTTCGCATACAAGTGTTTCTACTTTCTACAAGGGAGTTGGGCCAAAATTCTACGTAGTAAAACAAGCCTGTATTTGGCCCAAATGTTTTGTACCAAAAATCACAAATTTAAGTACAATATGGAGTCTCCGAGTAATAGGCCGGCCCACCCGAAGCCCAATTATAACCCAACCAAAATGAAGTAGTATAGCTCATTGAGCGCAACAGAAAAGATACCATATTTCCGCGCTTAAAAATAGGAAACTTTATCGCCAAGCAATACCCGCCACGTTTACTCGTCAGAAAATTCCCTCTATAAAACCCTAAACTGCTTCTCGCATTTCGGATTTTCGTTTCATCGCTCTGGTTCGAGACTTCGAAGCCATCAATTTCCACTATTTCAAGATCGAATTTCTGGTCCCACTGCTGATTGTGGGTTGAATTTGCCACTTTGATTGAATTTTCTTTACTTCAAGCGATCGTTTTTTGATCACTCGGAGAGTTACCACGATGGGTGGTTCACACAGTCGCGAAGGCCTCGAACTTTCCGACTCAGAATATTCTGGCGAGGACGAATCAGAAGAGGAGAGTTCTGAGAATTACGCTGATGCAGAAGAATATACCCCGAAGAGGAGTACTCAGGTCAGTGCCGAAACCCTAGATGCAATCGATTCTAGGCTCCAATCCTTGAAACTCAAATACCCAAAACACCCATCCTCTTCCACGCCAACTTCCAACGCCAATCTTAAAAATGCCGTGAAGCTTTATCTTCACGTCGGTGGCAACACCCCGAAGGCGAAATGGGTAGTTTCGGAGAAGGTGACTTCTTACAAATTTGTCAAAAAAAATGGTGATAATGATGATGGGGATGACGACGACGAAGGATTGAACAGTAGGGAGGGGTTCTGGGTTTTGAAAGTTGGGGAGAAAATCAAGGCTAGGGTTACTACCGATCTGCAGATGAAATTCTTTGGGGATCAGCGGAGGGTAGATTTTGTGGATAGTGGGGTTTGGGCTTTAAAATTTCTGAAAGATGAGGAGTACAGGAATTTTGTGACAAAATTCCAGGACTGTTTGTTTGAGAATGTTTATGGGTTGAGAGCAACAGAGGAAAATAAAATGAAAATTTATGGCAAAGACTTTATTGGATGGGTAAAACCAGAGCAATCGGATGATTCTATGTGGGAAGATGCAGATGATGGGGTGTGGAAGAGTCCTGGAAAGACTCCTGAGGGATTGTCTGAAAGAGGGAATCAAGATTTATTGGAGGAGTTTGAGGAGGCAGCAACTGACGGTGGGATTCAGAGCTTGACCTTAGGGGCATTGGATAATAGTTTTTTGGTTAGCGATTCAGGGGTTCAGGTTGTGAAGAATTTTAGCCATGGGATTCATGGTAAAGGTGTGCATGTGAAGTTTCTTGATGGGAAACTAGGATCCACATCAGGGCATTCTGGGACACCCAAGAAGGCTCTCTTGATGAGGGGAGAGACAAATATGATGCTTATGAGTCCATTGAAGCAAGGGAAGCCCCATACCACAGGGCTTCACCAGTTGGATATTGAAACGGGGAAGATTGTCACTGAATGGAAGTTTGAGAAGGATGGGACTGAGATTACCATGAAAGACATTACCAGTGATGCGAAGGGGTCACAGTTGGACCCTTCAGAGTCCACTTTCTTGGGTTTAGATGATAATAGATTGTGTCAATGGGATATGCGTGAGAAACAGGGAATGGTTCAGAAGATTGCAAGTGCTGGTTCGCCAGTGTTGCACTGGACCCAAGGGCATCAATTCACCAGAGGGACGAATTTTCATTGTTTTGCCACGACAGGAGATGGCTCAATTGTAGTTGGGTCACTCGATGGGAAGATAAGATTATATTCGAGGACTTCAATGAGGCAGGCAAAGACTGCTTTCCCGGGCCTTGGTTCACCTATTACATCTGTTGATGTGACTTATGATGGAAAGTGGGTGTTGGGCACAACAGATACTTATTTGATCCTGATATGCGCTTTATTCACTGATAAGGATGGAAAACCTAAGACTGGTTTTAGTGGTCGTATGGGAAACAAAATTCCAGCACCAAGATTACTGAAGCTGACCCCTGTGGATGCGCACATGGCTGGATCTGATAATAAGTTTCATGCTGGCCACTTCTCATGGGTAAGTTACAGTAATATTATTTTGCATACTATGTGTCAATCCTGCTGGTTGAATTGTTGAATTGCTTGACCGAAATGTGGTATATATAATAATTGCTTGCTTGTTGGAATGCACTTAGTATTGTCACTTCTGTTATTTGGCGTTTCATGAGTTGCTGATCTCCCCCTTTCAGATTATAAATGTCAAGACCACTTCTTTGCTGATGATCAGTTGTTTGTTAAAATGTTAATGTGAATGCCCTCATTTACCCCTTAGATATTTTAGGATGTCAGCATTTCAGAGTGCACCATATATTATGCTGAAATTCAATAATAATTTTTATTTGAAATTTTTTTTGGTGCAATTTATTTTCGATATAATTATGTGTAAATGAGTTTAATGCATTCATTGGTTTTTTTGGGAGGAATAGATTTATATTATTTGCTTTCCATTCCTAAGTTATAACTTTTCCTAATTGTCCAGTTACTATAATACTTATATTTAGCCCCTGTTTGGTACAAATTAAAATCTAAATTTTAATCTAAGCAAAACAGTTAATTTTAACCACACACTTTATGGACTCACAACTTTTCAACTACATACTTCATTAAACTATTATCAAAATCTACTAAAAATTTGATTTTAATCCACACCAAACAAGGACTTAGCTTGTTTAGTGCTCAAGATCTTGTTAATGTATGTGCGTGCCTTACTTCTTCATATATCTAAATGACTGTTAGACTATCATTTTACAAATGTGAATTCATTTATTGTTGTGGATGTCAATGTGTTATGTAATGCACTCTCGTTTCTTTTCATCCCGGCGCGTTTTCTGATTTTTTAATTCTCATTAGGTTACTGAAAGTGGAAAACAAGAAAGGCATTTGGTTGCCACGGTGGGTAAGTTCAGTGTGATATGGAATTTTCAGCAGGTGAAGAACAGTGCACACCATTGCTACCAGAATCAACAAGGGCTTAAGAGTTGCTATTGCTACAAAATTGTATTGAAGGACGAATCCATTATTGAAAGCCGATTCATGCACGACAATTTTGCTTTTAGCAACTCGCCAGATGCTCCACTGGTTGTGGCTACCCCAATGAAAGTTACTTCCTTCAGCATGTCGGGCAAGAAATGATGCTGCCAGAACATGGATTTTCTGACTTTATGTTCCTGTATATTCAGTTACCTTCTGAAGAGGGGGTTTTTTATTTTTTTATCGTACGTTTTTTATTTGCTTGTTTCGATTGATCTTGTAAGTGGATCAAGAAATGATGCTGCCAGAACATGGATTTTCTGACCAAGGTTTTATGTTCCTGTATATTCAGTTACCTTCTGAAGAAGGTTTTTATTTTTTATTTTTTAATCGTACGTTTTTTATTTGCTTGTTTCGATGATCTTGTAAGTGGATCTATTTCTTGTATAATCCTATCAGAATTCTTCCTTCTCTACAGATAATCTCGTGTGAGCATTTTTTAGTTTTGTCTTACCTTTTGCATGAATGCTTTTTTTGTGGTACAAGACATTGAAGTAGATACTGGTGACGTATGAGTTTATTGATTATTTTACTTTTCTGCTAAAGCTCTCGATGGAGGGGAAGAGATTTTGTATTGGCATTAAAGTTGCATCTAGTGTAGAAGTGTCAAAATATGTCGGGTGCCTAGCACATCAGGTTGTGCTGGATAAAGGCTGGTATAACCTCTAATATACTGGCAATATCTTGAGGTTCGACTTTGATGTATGGCTAATACCGGGAACCTCAAGACTAGGCAGTTTAGACTGCGGGCTGGTTGAAACCTCCTGTCTACTGGCAAAAACATCTTCGAATATGTTGTATGGTTTAATGCTTGTAAATATCTTTGCCAAACTTGGTATAATTGATTAGACTTGAGAAATGACGATGTCCCAACAGTTGAAAATCTATTTGTGCTGTGAATTGTGACTTTCAGTTCCATCTTAGTCAAGCACATGAAAGATATTCGATCAAATTGTCATTTCAATTTCCTCCAAGACACTGTCAATCAAATTGAAGTAAGCAAATTATGTATGCCAATACGCTGTCTAGTTATTCAAAGAATGAAGTATTCCTCACAATTGTCAAATAATTTCTAGCAAACGAGGATTCAACCGAGAAATCCAACTTGAGAATCGAGTAGCTTCATTGTTCGAATTTTGATCTAAAGAAACATCCTCAATGACTGACCAAGCCCAAGTTCTTTGGAAAGGGGTGCCAGAGAAGAGCCTTGTTGTGCTCTGATTCTGATTCTATTGCACCAGGAAGCTATTAACGAGTTTGGTTATTTAGGAATGTACGTCGGTGGTAAATTTCGTCCAAGACTAATATAAGCGAGAGATCGATAACGAACAAGTATAAAACTTTGTTGTTATTGTTGCTATATCCACTTAAAAATTACAATAATGAAGTATAAGATCAATGATAAGCCATTAAAAACCATTTACTTTTATTTTTATTGTCGTCAACTACAAAGGGTGGGTGAGGAATGAGGCTCCATTCAATTATGAAGCAACTTATCTTCGTGCAGAATTATTCTTGATGTACATAGTGGATACCATAATAATGTCACCAGCACCCCCTCCAATAGGGGGACACCATGTATCCATTATGGACACCATTATGTCCCTTATGTAATCCATGCACAACCCCTTCGTGCACAGCCCTTAATCTGATTGATGTCCGACATTTCACTCTATTTCCATTTTCTCTCTCTCCACCCGAGACTTACCATTTCTTCCTTTACGCCACCACCTCCTACAATGTCCGCCTCCATCTTCCTCCTATGGCTTGTCAGCATCCCTCTCATGATCCACGCCAATACCCAACCAAGAGGTATATATCTATCAAAAAATCCACATTAATGCCTTTATATATATGTATTTCTCTGAATATATGTAAATTTATAAATTTGTAGGTTACCTCCTAAACTGTGGCGCCGCTGACGACGTAGAAGAAGGACCCCTCAAATATATCACAGATGATGATTTCATCACAACTGGAAACAAAACAAAGATAAAAAAACTAGACACAATGCCAATTTTGCAAACTCTTAGATTTTTTCCCAATGCCGGCGCGAAAAAATATTGTTACAATGTCCCTGCTATAAAGGGAGGGAAACATCTGGTGAAAACTATGTATTACTACGGAGGATTTGATGGAGGAGAGTAACCGCCGGTTTTTGATCAGGTTGTTGATGGCACAAAGTGGAGCATTGTGAATACCACAGAGGATTATGCCCAGGGGCTCAGCTCCTACTATGAGGTCATTGTCGTAGCGCATCACAAGTATTTGAGTATTTGTCTAGCAAGAAATGATCACACTGTTTCCAGTCCTTTTATTTCAGCTCTTGAAGTGCATCATCTTGATGATTCAGTTTATAATTCTACCAATTTCAAGAAGTATGCGCTGGTGACTCTTGCTCGAAATAGTTTTGGCTCAGGTGGAAACATCATTAGGTATGAAATGTTTAACGAAATTCTGCGATTAAAATTTCATTTAGTGCTTATAGTTAGTAGAAATTGATTTGTCATTATATGAATTTCTTGCTGGGAGTGGCTGGTGGCAGCTATTTATACAATAATGGCGTCTTCGGCGAGGAGCCGAGGACTATTGGGGACTGGACAGTTTCGAGGAACAAAAAGAAACAAAAAATCTTGTCTATTATTCTGTATACCAGATATGTGGCCTAGATTAAGTTGAACATACACGAAATACTCTAAGAAAGAAGCAACAGCTAAGAAGCTGAATTTAAACAAGAACTGCATTACAAGGAAAGAGTAAAAATTTCTTGATTGTGAAACATTTTGGTTGAGAGATTATAGTAGCTGTAATTTTTGAACAAGCAAATTATCTTTGGATAGCATGGCATGGATAAAAAAATAACAGTAAACTGCACAAGGGAGAAGTATTTTTGGTCAGATTTTCATGTCAATTGTCAATAATTTGCGAATAATGCAATACTGAATCAGTTTTCCAGATGACAATTTTAATCGATACTGGCATCCCTTTGCGGACCAAAATCCCTTTGTCACAAGTCACTCCAATGTTACTTCTTCCACATTTTGGAATGTCCCACCACAGAAAGCTTTTGCAACAGCACTTACAACGAGCAGGGGGAAGACTCTTACAGTCCGGTGGCCGCCATTTTTCCTCCCTACCCGGCGCTACTCTATTTCACTATACTTTCAAGATAACCGGACGCCAAGCCCATTCAGCTGGAGAGTTTTCAACGTTCATGTGAATAACGAAACTTTCTACAGCAACCTCAATGTCACCACTGATGGTGTGATTGTTTATGGCACTGAATGGCCTCTTACCGGGCACACTGAAATTTCCCTGATTCCGAGGAACGATATGCCGATTGGGCCTCTAATTAATGCTGGTGAAATCTTTCAGCTTATAGCCCTTGGAGGAAGGACTGTTACCAGAGATGGTAAAATATTAATTATGAAATATTACTCTTTTCTCGTTACATGTAAATATTTTTACAAGTTTCCTTGCTTTATTTGAAATTTTTTGGGTATTCAACAGTGGTGGCAATGGAGGACTTCAAAAAAAGTTTCGACAAACAACCCGAGGATTGGGCTGGAGATCCATGCCTACCTAGAGATTACCCATGGACTGGAGTAACATGCTCTACAGGAAAATCCATTAGGATTGTCTCCTTGTAAGTTCTCCGGTGTCAACTACAACAGCTATTCAGGCACGATCTGTATTGTATAACCATATGCCATCAAAACCTCAAAACTACGTATGACCTACCTAACCTATATATAAGTAAACAGAAGTATAATTTGTACAGTTTCTTAAGCCTACTTTTGCTCTTAACATTTTTTTAATCTTTCGAATGCTTTAAGGAATCTCACAGGGTATGGAATATCAGGGTCATTGCCACAAAGTATATCTAAGTTAACTGCACTGAAGCATCTGTACGTAATTCATCTTTCTCGACCATGCTTCCCGGCTTTTATTAGTCAGCGATTATCTGTTTTATAATCAAAAAACTTTACAGTTGGCTTGGAGACAATAAGCTTTCGGGTACAATTCCTGATATGAGTGGAATGAACGCTTTAGAAATTTTGTAAGCTCTTCAATTTTCACACGTAGTTTTCTAAATTAGTTGTGTTTTTAATACCTTAATTACGACCTAATACCTCTGCTTAATTTTTGTTTTAACGTCGAAAAAGGCATTTGGAGAACAACCAACTGGAAGGATCAGTTCCTAAATCACTGGGAGAATTACCTAATCTGCATGAAATGTAAGTTCTTCTGTAGAATGCCTGCAATGCTATGCTTACAAGTGTGTATATGCTAACTCGCCTTGGTATGATTAACAGATTTCTCCAAAACAACAAATTCAATGGCAGCACCCCGACATCTCTGACGAAGAAAGATGGTGCTAAGTAAGACCTAATCTCAGAATGCTTTACAGATTATTCCAACTAAGAGTTCGGGTTTTAGGATCAACACTAAATGGTTGCTGTGATGAACACTTGTACACCTGCAGAAATATTAATCGAATAATGCCAAATTCCATCTTTCTAACCAGTCAAGATGTTTTCTTGTTTTAGGCTCTCTTTTGTAAATCATCTGTCAGAGGAAGAATAATGCTGAAGATCAGAAATTACTATACTGGCTTGGAAGGTGGCCAGACGCTTTGGATCTAGCAGTCACCATGGAGGGATTGAAGGGAGAGTTATATTCAATTAATGCTTGTATACTTGTTCTTTCTCATACTGTAACTTGTGCATTGTGAATTTTCATCATTCTGCTAATCAATAAGTTATACAAGGCTAAATTGTAAATAGGTGTCTTCCAAAGAAAATATAAGAACTACTAGGCTGTGGAGAAGTGTTCTTTAGATAGTGAAATTTTGCTTTTATTTTTTTATTTTATCTGCTATTGTTTCAGCAGTTGATTGTACTACAACATCAACTTGCATTAACCAATAGTTATCAATGATGCTCTACTATTTGTCATCTTAATTTCACTCTTTCGGAGATCCATAATTGACCAACTTGAAACCATAAATAAAATGTTTGAAAAATCTCAACTGATACGTAAACTCGCATTTTTGAATGGAAATGAAAATTTCACCTCTCACCATAATGTTCGGTTTATTATGATTTCCAATTGATGAAACAAGAAAAAAATGTAATTTTTTTTAAGACATCGCAAACTATGTATCTTTTGTACCCTTTTCCTAGTCCTCCATCCGTAAGGGCAAGCTAGCCCTTGTGTTAATTACACGAAGAGGGTAATTCTTCATGTTCATGAATGAGGCTTTCATTCAAATGCTCGAAATGTAAAGAAATACTCGATAGAATACATGTTTAGTGCTTGTCTGGAGAAAATTAAAAGTAGAATTTTGATCCTTTTTTTGGCAATTTTTGACCCTTTTTGATCAGTTGGAACTCACCTATAAGAGTGTTGGTCAAAAAATTTGGCTGCAAGTTGGTGTGCAACGATAAAAAATTTGATGGAAATTTCCTTCACACGAGGCTTTAATATGAAGCCTGTTTGGTAGAATTTCTATTTTGCTTCTTTTTTATCGTTGCAA
>CAIGRB010066054.1:15891-39574 GCA_903798255.1 Fraxinus quadrangulata
AGTCAAACATAGTAAAAAAAAGGCGCACGCTATAAATATGCATCCACCATTTCAATTTTTCTGGCAGCTCAGCTCTACTATATAGTCTTGTCAACCCTATCTTCACCTTCCCTCTGCTGCACAAATTTTCACTCCTCCATGAGCATAGATACAATTAACACACATATATGGTAATCTGCAAAATTCGTTTCATTTCGAATGTTGCCAATAAACCCTAGTTCAATTTTCACCCTCCCGAAAAAGCCGCCTACATTCCAAAATTTCTCCCCTCCTCCTCCTCCACCACCGACCACCGCTTTTCGGTGTCAAGCGACGGCCAAGAGCACGTTCCCGCTATGGTGGTCTAATTTGCCTGCAGCTGCCGTTTCCGACACTGCTGGCAGAATTGGCCAAAGATTGTCAGATAATATTGGCGCTACAATTACAAGCAATAATAATAGCAAGAACACGAAAACCAATGCGAAAGAGAAGTGGTCGCGTGACCATGAGAGCTACCTGACTGACGATGAAGATGCCCTGCCTCTCCCGATGACCTACCCGGGCTCCTCCCCAGTGCAGCCGGAGGAAATCGACAGGAGGCTCCAGTGCGATCCAGTGATAGAGGTCCGTTTGAGTTTTTATTTTATTTTTCATTGTTCTTTAATTGAACATGCTGCTGCTCTGTTAAGGAAGAGGGTCGTCAACTCTACCGTGTGAATTGATTTTGATGTTAAAATAACAGAAATTCAGTTCTGTTGTTGAAATGACTATATTTCTCGTGGCTCTGAGTTTCCAATATTTTTTGTTTTAACCAAAGTTTTTCAAAATTCTTTGGTTCTAATTGGTATGCTTCTAATTGGATCAAATTTCTTCTAATTTATTAATTTCGCTGTGTGACGAAATTGCAGGATTGCAAGCCAATGGTTTATGAATGGACTGGAATATGTCGGAGCTGCCAAGGAACCGGACTGGTCAGCTATTATAACAAAAGAGGGAAGGAGACTATATGCAAATGCATACCTTGTATGGGCATTGGTACTACTTTTTCCTTACCTACTTCCATTGTCAAAGCTCATGCTTTTAGATTAGACAATGGTTTTTTCCATGGTTTCTTAATTTGAACTCTGTGAACTTTTCCGTTATTAAAACCTTAAATGCAAAATGTGCCCTTGTGCAAGTTCCCTCAAAAACACAGACGAATTTGCCAGTTCCATACTGGCATCCAGTCTATAGTGCACATTTTTAGTGGTTTAACGGGTTTGATTTCCGTACTTTTAAAATTCTTTTTTCTACATACTCATTTTCAACCAAATTCACGTAATAAAATATCATGTACACAAACCCAATTTTTCCCTATTTTTTAACATTCCATTTTTCAAAGAAACACTATTCAAAACTCTTTTTCTCGAAAAGAATGGCTGCCAAACGGGCTATTAATCGTTTCAAATTACTGGTTCATTCTACCACAGCTATTGAGAAACTTTTTTAGCTGCAGGTAGTAGTCTGATTTGCAAACTCTGTGTGTCATCTTCTTACGACTTAAAAATATGGCTGTAGACCTTAATCACAATGCCGGCATATCTGTCTTTGCAGGATATGTGCAAAAGATAACAGCACGCAGCGATATTGATGTGATGGAGGACTTGGACAGTAATGGAAAACCACCTTGATGTTGATGCCGTTTTTATGGTACCCTATCTTTTGGATGAATAATTCTTATAGTAGCAGCATTGTAGTACTTTTCTACCACAGCCAGTCAAATTTGTGTTTAGATTAATAGCTGTCGGAGGAAATATTTTCAATGACAAATACAAGTGCAGTCTAACCTGTACTAGAACTGATAATGTATTCTTCCAGTTACCTCTTTTTCATTCGTGAAATGGCTTTACATTGTAATTGGGTTACTATTTGCTTGAGGTTGAGAGTGGCATTCCAACCTAGGATGCAATTTACATGTGCAGTTCACGTTTTGCTGTAAATTTCATACATTGGGGGACATCATATGCCTGTTTCGCCGTCATTTGAACATGTTGGACAGATTATATGCCAGTCTCCGTGTTTGTTGATCATAATATTCTCTATAATTGTTTTTCCTGTAAGCTCTTAAGTAAACCTGGGAAGAGGCTATCTGATTTTATCTGCGAATCACATTACAAGATACCTCAAGACTTAAATGCTCCGTGCTGCCTGTGTTGGCAGTGGCTATCATAGGGTCCTGCATAAAGTGGTAAAATGGTCTGGTTCATATGTTTGATGGTGGCTGGGCTGGCCATAGAGACAAGGGTCAAGGGCAGATTAACACCCTGAATTGCGGATAATCTTGATAAGGCAGGTCTACAGACTGAAGAAGGTATGAAGCACGTCACGAGAGTAACCGAAGTCCTTTAAACCAAATCTCTACATGACTATATATAAGTAGAGAAGAGCTTACAGAGCAACTGAATTGGAGATGAGTCCACTTGTGCACAAATATATTAGTAGCAGCATTGTTGCCAGTCAATTTTGTGTTGACATTAATATCTGTCGGAGGAAATATTTTCAATGACAAGTACAATTGCATTCTAACTTGTCCTAGAACTGATAATGTATTCTTCCAGTTACCTTTTTTTCATTCGTGAAATGGTTTTTACATTGTAATTGTGTTACTATTTGCTTGAGGTTCAGAGTGGCATTCCAACCTAGGATGCAATTTACATGTGCAGTTGACACGTTTTGCTGTAAATTTCATACATTGGGGACATTATATGCCCGTTTCGCTGTCAATTGAACATGTTGGGCAGATTATATGCCAGTCTCCACGTTTGATGATCATAATATTCTCTATAATTGATTTTCCTGTAAGCTCTTAAGTAAACCTGGGAAGAGACTATCTGATTTTATCTGTGAATCACATTACAAGATACCTCAAGAATTAAATGCTCCGTGTTGCCTGTGTTGGCAGTGGCTATCACAGGGTCCTGCATAAAGTGGTAAAATGGTCTGGTTCATATGTTTGATGGTGGCTGGGCTGGCCACAGAGACAAGGATCAAGGGCAGAGTAACTGAAGGTATGAAGCACCTCACGAGAGTAACTGAAGTCCTTTAAACCAAATCTCTACATGACTATATATAAGTAGAGAAGAGCTGACAGAGTAACTGAATTGGAGATGAGTCCACTTGTGCACAAATCGATTCAGAACCCGAGTTCTTGGCATTGTTTGCTAGATAAAACACAATATAGTACCCTGTGAACAGGAATTTGACATAACATTTTAATCATAAGAAACTCAAGTTCACTTCCTTTTATAACAAAGGCTCTGACCCCGAATATCAGGTAAGTGATCACACGCTTAACATGGCTTCTAGGATCACCACAGACTAATAGGTAAAGTAAGGAAGCTCATGGGCCCATCCTGAGTAGTGAATGCTAAAAACTGCATCGTGAACTCGAACCTACTGACTACAGACCATACCATTCAAATTCAATGAGACGCTACAAAAACTATGAAATAAAGGTTTCATAATAATCATGACATATGGCTTTCAGCAAGACAGCAAGTTCTACGGAAGCTGAATGAAAATAATACAGCTTGGTTAAGCACATGAGAATGGTAGCAAATATGAATTTAGTGTATAATAGCTGTATACATGTGAGAAAAAAGCACAGAATAAATAGTTAACACTGTTAAATTTTAATAGTACGCATTTTACAAGCTAAAAATGCTGATGGGAGCTGAAACTCGTAGTTAACTGGCAGGAAAAGTTTGGAACTTTTATAACTGAGCCAACAAGCTCACAAAGAAACTTACAATCCCTTGAACAAGGAAACAATGTCATTGTCACTCTCTGCACAAAAGTTTTACCTGATATTGGTGACTATCTCGATGGCATTGAGGCATTCTTGGTCACCTTGGAGATATAATCATTAAACCATATATTGCAAGCTCTGACCATTGGGAGAATCACCAATAATCGTTACAAGAGCATTTTCCATCCTTAAAATGATGAAATCGCTTGTTGTCTCTGACAATTAATTCCCTCCCAACAATCCTGGACATGATCTTGATAGCATTGTGACAATCACCACAGACTCGTAGGTTCTTGATAATCCGAAGAGTTGTCCTTGGAGCAGTGCTAATTAGACCATATGCAATTGCTAAACGCTCACTATGGTAAAGTAGTGCCTGTTCCTTCGCCTCCTGGTCAATGTCATGAAGAACATACCTGGTGTCAGGCACATAAGCTTGCTCTTTCATTGCGGCCCTTAACTTCTCATCATCCTTGTAGAGGGTAGGGTTACGGAACTCCAGAATCCTGTTCCTCCCAATTAGCATGTTAACTGCAGAATGCTTCTTTGGTGGAGGAGTTGGGATCTTATTGGCAACAGCCTTTGAAGGATCAAAACTGACCAACAATTCCTCGGCATGGTCTTCAAGGTCAATATCCCCATGTATCCGAGCATAGTTCATCAATGCTTCCCAAATAACAGCTGTGGGTTCAAATGGGAGAGTTTCAATGAAAGCCTCTGCCTCAGCAAGATGTCCAATCTTCCCAAGTACACCAAGAAGACCCAGATAATGTTCGATCCCAGGAGGAATTCCGTAATCAACCTTCATAGACTCAAAATGTATGAAACCCTCTTCAATAGCTTCAGCACTAGCACAGGCCTCTAAAACAGCAAGAAAGGTTTCCCCATTTGGCTGTAACCCCAACTTCCTCATCTGCTCAAACAAAGCCAACCCATCATCACCCAGCCCGTTTGCTGCATACCCATTGATCATCAAGTGCCAAGAATCCATATCCCGATCGGGCATATGATCAAAAACTCTCCGGGCATCTGTCATACTAACACACTTTGAGTACATGTCAAGCACCTGATTGTTCAACAGAAGATCGCTCCTAAAGGTTGACCGCAAGAAGTAATCGTGCACTTTCTTAGCATCCTCAATTTTTTTCAAGTTCCCACACAAACTAAAAAGCAAGCTAAAACACTCAGCATCAGCTCGCAACCCCTGCTCCATGTGTTCAATTACTTCCTTAACCTTACCCTCACGGCACAGACTCAACAAATCAACAGCAGCAGCAGGAGGACCACCTGCACCAGGGGCTTGATTATTTTCAAATTGCCCTTGATGCTGAACTCGACTATTCACAGCATTCTGATCTTGTGAACCCCACTGATTGGGGTTTTGCCTATGTAAATACCCCTGATTATGATTCCCACCTCCAGGCTGTGGATAATTTTGCCTCTGACTAAAGTTTTGAGGAGAACCCTGATTTTGAAACCCCCCTTGTTGAGGATAACTTTCGCTCCAATTAGGGTTTTGGTTTTGTGGGTACCGCAGATTTTGATTGTTGTTATTCCACTGATTAACACTTCCACTCGAAGGTCGATAGTTCTGGTTATGAGGAGGGGGGAAATTAGGGTTCGGGCTAGAAACTCCAGGATTCGGATAGCCCCGATTCGTCGGATTAGTACTGTAATTATTGTTCGAATTGGGATTTCCCAAATTATTGTTCTGCTGGATCCACTGATTGTCAGGATTGTGATTCAAATTCCAGGAAGGATCGGAGGGTTGAGGGTTTGGCCTCTGCAAATTCTCTGACAAAGCCGAGCTGGAAAGGGTTCTGAGGGTGGGGAGCGAGGGACATAGTTTTAGGGTTTTGGGATTAGAAATGAAGGGAAAAGAAGGGCATACCTTATTGAATGAGGAATTGAGAATGGTTGAAAATCGAGCTCTGCGAATGAACACTCGAGATGTCGCCATTTTTGCTCTGCAAATCATATCTTAAACCCTAGACAGTGATAAAACCCACTCAGGAGTAGTATTCCAGCGTGCATATCAAGATAAAGAGGAGCCTTTAAACGGGTTAATTTGTTAGTCAATCCGGGTTGAATCTGGCCCCTTTTCACATGGGTATTTACCCATTTTCTTTCATGCTGGACTGGAGGATTAAGATTGGGCCTGACCCGGACTACTTTATACTTGATAGTGATAACTGATAGCGTTGGGAGCTAATTAAATAAATAGCCGTTAAATTTTGTCCTAGATTACCATTTTACTTCCTAACAAAAAAGTTATGCATGCCTTATCTATTTTAATTATTACCCATTCACCATTGCAATAAAATCGATTAGTCCCACTTGACGGAAATATCCACTTATATGACGAATTACTTTGCACATTTATCTTGCTGAATATGACCAACTAAAATTAAAATGCATAATTTCACGGACCGCAACTTTGACTCCCAAGACACTACGCCTCAAGGCCGCCTTCCTTCATTTTGAGGTCGGCAAGTTAGAACAATTGGCACACACGCACGCTATGAGTAGGATGTTAGGGAAGAGTACTTACATCTGCATATGATCATATCATTAGTACACTATTTGGTAAAATAGGCCTCACGCATAACTGTTAGCTTGCTTACCGTGCTGAATGGGAAGATAAACATTCTCACTGCGTGACATTCTTTCAAATTCGTATTCGCTTACGTCCTCGTAGCGAAAAGTGAGTTTCGCAGCAACACGCATTCGTCTCATTGCAAGAATAACAACGGCACCACTTCCACATGGACGAGTATTTACAAACCCGCAGTAACTCGTACTTACCGCTTCCGACACCAACCTTCACCATCTGCCCCTCTGAGCATTAATGTCTCGGATGGACGACCTTCAAACCGTAGCACATCAACGCATGTCGAATAAAATACACAATCTTCATCATTGTGCCTGCAATGTGTGCTCCTCAAAACTCCTTAAAAGGCACATAGGCAATTGCGCAAAGTTCCAATTTTCATCCGCCTTCCCCACAGCTTCCTTCATAGTGTTCCGCCAATTTGTCGACACGATCCGTGGCCCAAAATCTTTTCTCCGCAAGAGCACACGACATTGTCCCATAACAACACCGCGTGCTCGAGCGGTCCCGCTCTGATAAAGTGCACTCTTTGGTAAAATAGACCTCACGTCTAGCTGTTAGCGTGCTTCCGTGTTGAATGGGGAGATAAGCATTCTCACTGCGTGACACCCGAATTACTTTATACTTGATAGTGATAACTAATAGCGTTGGGAGTTAACTAAATAAATAGCCGTTAAATTTTGTCCTAGATTACCCTTTTACTTCCTAACAAAAAAGTTATAGACGCCTTACCTATTTTAGTTATTACCCATTCATCATTGCAATAAAATCGATTAGTCCCACTTGACGGAAATATCCACTTATATGACGAAATTCATACTTGGCACATTTTTCTTGCTGAACATGACCAACTAAAATTAAAACGCATAATCATTAAACTCTCTTCTTCTTCTTATTATTATTACTTACTGAACCAAAAATCATAACATTTGACGGAGGAAAAAGTTTAAAGATCATTCATAAGCTTCCATTTGGATACGAATTTATAAGTAGTTTATAGATTCAATCAAACATTAGTTTCAACCATATATTTATAACTTCTACCAATTATTATCCACGCAGTTTAATAACTCACCGTTATTGACTTAGTGGTATTTGGTGGGGATTAAAATTATATTTTTAGTATATTGTGATAAATGTATGGTTGAAAAGTTGTGTGATCCATGAAAAATATAGTTAATATTAATTGTTTGACTTTCACTTAAATTAAAATTTGATTTTAATTTGAAACAAACAGGGCCTCAGTATTTTTTTTCCATAAATCATTTATAAATTTGTCAAATGGAGACTAAATGGACTACGAATTGTCGAGGGGAAGCAGCACTAGTCAAAACGCCAGCCAATATTTCATTTTTTTTTTTGCTACAATAGAAAGTGATAATTTGCCCTTCCAAAAGTAGAAGACGAAGATGAATCTCTTTCGCCTCACGAATCCATACATCCAACCAAAGAGAGTGAACGTTAAACGGGAAGGCTTCTGCCCATCATTTGAAACTTCATTTGAAAGTTGGCAGTGTCTTCTTCTTTCTTTCTTTCTTTTTTTCCTCCCATTTTTTGATCACTTTTTTCATATTTTTCTTGGAGTCTAGTGAGTGGCGCAATATGTTCATGAACTCTGTCACTTTTAAAGCTTACTTATGAAGTGTTTATAAATAATTTAAATTGTAATTGATAAAAACGAGTGAGAAATAAATGATTACTATTTGTGCATCTCACGAAATGTGTGAAGAAAAACTAAAAGTTGGCAAAAGATTCTAGTTTCTCTGATCGAATATCTAATGGCCTATCGAAACAATACTATATAGGAATTGGTGGGAAGACACTTACCAAGAATAAGGAGGAATCAGCCACCTGTTGAGAGTCCACTTAACCATGTGAGGAGGATAGGTTGTGGCCAACCATGAAAGATGGAATCTCTTTCACTTAGTCAAAATCCAATCATTAAATGAAGTTGTTTATTGAGTGTCAGTCAGACTTCAAAGGGAAGGATTCTAACTGCACATGTTCCATGGGAATTGTTCAGAGGCAAAACTATATGCACTATGAGTTGGAATAAATTAAGTGCAGTTGTGTATAGTACAAGTCATAAACGAGGATTAGATAGCGTTCACCTCAAAAAATGCATCAACATAATCCCGATCACCTTCTCTTCACATGAGCATCACGTGTATATTAGAATACTCTGTTAGGAGGCAAAAACCGTCGGGCGATAAAAAGCTCTGACGATCGCTTTTACTTCGACAATCAAATTAACGACCGAACAAGAGATAATGAGTGCAAGAAAGGGAAAGGAAATTTGGTTAGGGTTTGAAATTTCATACCTTTAGTGAATAATGAATTCACACACACACACACACAGAGTAATGATCTCCTAAGCACGGTGTTTAGTTTATGCTAAGCATCGTGCTTAAATGACACACTACATTAATGTGTGATTTGTTTGCTACCTAAGCATGGTGTTTTAACATAAATTAAGCACCGTGCTTAGGAGATCAAATCCATATATATATATGGAAATAGGCCAACTGAGTTAGTGGATAGACTCAAGTCATACCCCAAAAAGAGGTTACTTGTTTTGATACGTGCAATCCAATTAAATAATCAATGTCGAGTTGGCCAATGTGGAACCCCCTTTGTCAATTCAACTGTCGAACGAAAGATAAATGAGTGCAAGATACAGAAAATGGAATTTGGGTAGAGTTGTAATATATACCTTTAGTGTGAAGTAAATTCACATGTATAAAGAAAAATTAAATGGGTTAAGTGGATTTAGTGAAATGGGCCCAAAATGTAATTGTTTAATCAAATAGGCACAGTTAATTAAATAGTCTATGCCAAATCGGCATATATGAGATCCCCTACATTGGAACTTGTCACTTAATTTATAAGTGCAATAGATAGTACTCAGTAAAATAAACTTGTTCATTATACTTCCTAATAATGTACTAGAGTCTAGATAAGTTTATTTGAACCAAAATAATTTCTAGATATATGAGAGGGTATTTGAGTGAGTGAAGTTTTTAGTCTATTTTGTCATTGATGCACGAATAATTTTTCGACTGTCTCGAATGCATAATCGAGAAGTTGTACTTGTTTTGAAGTTATCAAAACTTTGCTGTCTTTCCTTCATGCAAAAGCTATGTGAGTGTGGCGTGTGGAATAAACCCTAACAAGTTTCTTACTGTGGAAATGCGAATTTAAACAGGCATGCATTCGTGTATATATCTACATAAAGATGGGTACTCTCGATTAGAGAGTGTTACGCATTTCTACACAAGGACCCCCACGTGGTTTCAACAATCATACATGACAAACAGCACGGCAATTCCACGCCCTGTACACTGTGAGGCGAAACTGGACCGACCGTTAAGCACGGACGACCTGTTACAATGGGACCCCATAGGAAGAGTCGTTGCGGAGAAGATAGATTAAACAGATGTTATATTATGAGATTGACAAGACAACTCATTGCCACCGTCATCGCCACCGCAACTCATTTCGTCACGTCCAATGCCGCAGGCTAGGCTTTAGGGATTCAAAAGTGGTGTTAGCATTTAAGGCTGTGATTGATTGATACCTATGATAAGAAATGTCAGTCATTTGGATAAGGCCACGCACATGGACATCCAACAGCCTTTATTCATCTTGCGCAAGTATAAGAGTTCACACTTCGTCCAAAGGAAATGCAAATTTAGACTCTCAAAGCTATAATCTTGCTACCCTACTATCTACTTATTTCTCCCCAAAGCCGACACTCTTTTATATATTGGATGTTCATGTTTAAAGCTCTTCTATGCTCATATAATTATTTCCTCGGCTAATTTGACCGTCGGAGTACTCGTGGCCGACTCCACCCTCTCTGGAGAAGGCTACATGTGACTAACGGTTTGTTCAAATGTGCAAGAATCAAGTTTGCGCGGATGTGAGAGGCTTGAGATCTGTTGGCCAGATCATTGGTACATTTTTGGGGGTCAACAGAGAGATTAAAATTTTCGGCCTGAGTTAGTTATTTTGGATCTTTTAATAGATGTAACAATGAACTGAACGTAATCTATATTTTCTTCCACACGGAAAGAAGCACCTTGATGATCGGCCGAGCAGAAATATCAATATGAAAATAAATTCATGAACTGATACCTTATCCATATGCATTTTTAGCATAATTTTCAAGGAGACGAATCTGTTCAACTATCAAAAGTCATGGGAGAGCATGTACCAGGAGGAACATTAGAGAAACTGTTATTCAAATGTAGGATTCACATGCCTGCCAATTATATTAACAAGTCTTACAATTTTTTTTTTTCTAATTTTAAAAACAAAAAAGTGAGAAAGAAAAACAGAGAAAATTAAGTAATAGAAAAAAGATGGATTCAGTATCCTGCATGACTCACTGTAAGACAGATCTGAATAAGATTAAAAAAGAACCCTATAATGGCAGTCCACTTTGCATAATTCAACTCAACTTTTTCTACACACGACATGCACATGAAACAAGCCTCCATTAATACATAGTTAATTTTTAGATAAGATGGTTCAAGAATCAGAGCAAACTTAGATCTCGACTTTAACTCTCACCGTCATTTATTTATCAAAAGCGGAAATTAAATTTCGTGTGCTCGAGTCATGTATCGTGTGCCCGAGTCATCTAAGCTCGTGATCACAGTCTAATTCTGATGACTCCAGCTTTTGACCATATTTCAGACTTGAGTAGTCCATCGGATTGTCTCTAAGAGCTTAAACTGCGAGACGAAGTGGTTTGAGAGTCTCTTATATAAAGGCTTAGCATATTGCTGGTGAAGTGTACAGTTGACTTGAAAGAGAATACTCTCTCATGGCATGCTTAAACCTGCTCAAGAATGAGCAACAACAAGGCCTCTACAATCCAAGAATCTCATTCTCCAATGATTTTGCTGATCCTCTACCAGTGATGAAGCAAGAAAACAGCTATAGGGAAGCCCCCGTCTCGTCTGATTTCGAGTTTTCTATCTCTAATAACACCATGATTTCAGTAGATGAGCTTTTCTCCAAGGGCAAATTGTTGCCCTTGAAGGAAAATTGCACTAAAACTACCATCCTTAGAGATGAACTCCTTGTTGATGATGATGATTATGATAATGTATCGCCAAGATTTACCAGCCTTTGGAAGGAGAGATTAAAGAGATCACACATTGTACCTAAGAAAGCTGATAAAAGAGGAGTTATGGAAAGAACTGATGATCTATTCCATAAGCAGATTTATGCCAACTTGAAAGGTAAACATGAGATCGTTTCACCACCAGTTCGGTTCTTATTCTTAATAATTTTTGGGTCGACTACATAAATCTTTTTTGTCGACCATTTGATTCGTTACAGTACAGTTTTTCTTATCGGTTTGATTTTCGAGTTACAGGATCCAACTGGTGAAGATGAAGATGATTTTTGTCTCTTTTTTTCTGCTGGATTTAGAAAAAAACTAATGACAGAGTTTGGATAAATGCTGAGATACAGGGATTTGTTGATTATCATCCTTCATCTGGGACATGTGGTATTTGTGTTGACTGTTTAGGTTTGTACAAATGTTTGCACTTTAGCATTTCACTGTAATAATTAATTAATATGTATGTGTTTGATTTTTCTCATCTTAAATTGGATTAGTGGAGTTGATTATCTGTCAATTTCTTCTCTGCTCAAGAAGCTAAAAGAGTAGTGAAATATGTTGTTACAATATTTTTTTTAAAATATATAAAGAGTGCTCGACCCATATATCGACATGCGCCGAGCCTAGATTCAGCCAAAATAGATCGAGTATGTCATAGGACTAGTCTACCCAGTCCTTTAGATTCTTCTAGTGGAGCTAAGATGTCAAAAAGTTGAATAATAATTTCTTAACAGATAAGAAGGTGAGATGTGTGCATAATCGTTGAAAATTTTAAACCAAATGGTATGGCACAAACATGACATAAAAATCCTCGAATTTGAAAAGACGAAAATACAATCAAAAGTTATTGATTTTTCAAGTTTGGTGTAAAAATAACAAAAAGTAAACTTGAGGGGTCACTTTTACATTATCATAATATGGAGGGGCGAATTGTAAATAACCAGAAAATTTCTATTGCCGCTATCGAATCTTTCACCCGCCAGGAGAATAAAACGACCGTACATCCAAACTGACGTTAAATCCAATAAGTATGAATTAATCTATGTAGATAATCCCATCATTTTTCCCCCGTCCCTGTCAACGGAAATGGAGCTCAAGCCTGGCCTCTCGGCATTAGTCACCGGCGGGGCCTCCGGCATCGGCAAAGCACTCGTTTTAGCGCTCGCGCAGAAAGGAATTTTCACTACAATTATCGATTTATCAGAAGAGGAAGGAAAGGAAGTTGCATCATTAGCCGAAACTGAATATTTGAATTTTCGCGCGAAACCGGAATTTCCACCGGTTGTATTCATCAAATGTGACGTCACTGACACAAGTGAGTAGTCACAATTCAGATTATTTCGCAAGTAATCTAATGCTAGTAATGAGAAGTTTTGCATATTTTTTTCTTTCTTTCTTTCTTTCTTTCTTTTTTTTTGATGAACAGATGAAATTAAAGCGGCTTTTAGGAAGCATACAGATACATATGGAGGAATGGACATATGTATTAACTGTGCGGGAATTGGAAGTTCGATTCCTTTTGACAAGGACCAGACTGATGGCGGTAAATCTTGGAGACTTACCGTTAATGTCAACCTCATTGCAGTCATTGATTGCACGCAGATTGCAGTATGTTTCTAAATCTGTTAATTCTCAGTTTGGTTAGAATTAGGGTCTTCAGACGTATTCATGAAATTGAATTGAGTAAGCCTATATCGAGCTGAGGAAATAATTCATCTATGAAAATTTCAGCTTGGTGGACATTGACTGTAAATTGGGGAATCATGGTTAATTCTTTAACACTGTAATTTTAATATAGTGCAGATTCAAACAATGCAAGAGGCTAGAAAACCTGGTGTAATCATTAACATTGCCTCTGCTTCAGGACTTTACCCACTGTATACTGATCCTATTTATTCTGGTTCCATAGGTTTGTAGTTTTTTGCTAGTCCATATACTTGATTTTCTATTGCCTTCCCCAAATACATTTACGATTTAATCGACCTTTCCGTTCTGTCTATACTTTTCCATGCATATTTTAGTGTAATTTTTGGTCCAATGAATGATAAAAAGTTCCGCAGGCGGAGTGATCCTATTCACCAGATCAATTGCTATTTACAAGCGCAAAGGGATCCGAATCAATGCACTTTGCCCTGAGGTGTGTTATGTTATAGCTTAGTTTGTTTGGCTTTTAAATTTGTCCAACAGAAGGAAACAATAATTATTTCCCACCTCCACAGGCACCAAGTACATATTTTTGCTGCTGGCTTGTCTTAATTTCTTGTAATGGAAATTAGTCTTGTAAAATGAACTATATATTTGCTCTGTACATCTCTAATCCAAGCATAATTTGTTGACTGCCAAGATCTGGTTCTTTTGTGAAAAAAGAAATGAATAAATTAATCAAATTCGACAAGCTACATGAATTACTTCTTTTAGTGTTAAACTCCCAACTGTGAAATAATATCTATTATTTTCCACTCGCATTAACTAGATAAGTAATGAAGGTGGATGTTCCTCAATCTATTCGGAGTTTATGTTCTTTAAGTCATTAGAAGTTTTATCTTCCTTAATTTGGTTAGGTTTTGTATTCTGCTTCTATTTGAACACTTCAATGTGTTCATTGTTAGGGTCGATTGTTTTTGAATATTATATTTTCAAAAGTCATTGAAGATAGTTCTTCAAATAGCATCACTTATCCATGCACGAATAATGCTTTTTTAATTCCGTATTTATGCTTGTTTACACTTCCTCATGCATCAATACTGTAATTCACATTTTGACCAGATAAAAATTTAGCTGATATCTATCATCTCAAAAGTGAAGTGGGATTTCTATAGGATATGTTCGATTTTCTCTTGATTTGTAATTGTTTGAGCTGTTGTAGCAATAGTCACTGCTGTGAATTAGTCAATCAAGTTGGCTGTTCACCCTTTTCCACAGTTTGTTCAAACTGAGTTGGCTTTGAAGATGGATCCTAAATTTATTGAGCTGTCTGGTGGTCTCGTACCTATGGAAATGGTACTGAAAGGTAAACTTTTGCAATTTATTTTGCCAAAACAATTACATGTCATGGAACAGCCGAAGTATAAATTTCCAAAAATCGAAAGGAAAGAGGAAGAGCAAAGGTCCCTTCTCATTTACCTTCTAAATGAATTTAAGAACGGTATTTCATGGTATGCAACTTCATTAAATAGCTAAATGTAGTGGTAAACCTATAATGTGTGGGCATGATTAATTGCCACCACTTTAGCATCTAGACATTGTTTGAGTCATGAGACGATAAACTACTGGGGTAAAATCACAACTTCTAGGTGTTACCTATTTTATCTAAAAATGAATCCTCATTTCTTCTCTAAACAACTACTTGTCTATATTATACAGTAGAAATTGGGGATAAATGTTTATGGCAAAATATTCATTTTTCCAAACTTGCACCTTGACAGATTTTCACTCTAAAATACTGGTAACATGGCTCAGGTAATAAAATTGAGAGGTTCTTCTTATGCAATACTTAGTGGAGATACATTGTTCATGAGCTATCTTATTTCCTCTTCTTACCTTTGTTTTGGATGTTTGGGGTGAGGCTCAGTGGAAGCTAAGGCAACAAGATTGAACTGAACTGGGGGTAGCAAGTCGATGCTATTTCGGAAATTTTTTATAGAGTGTCATTTTAAGACTTCTATAGATGATGTTCAAGTAATTGGTATTCAGTTATAAGAAAATGTTCATTTTCAGAACAATCGCTCACCCATGTGGGGTAGAGTTAGTGGCAAGTAATATGCACTCTTTGTATTGCAACCTGTGTTTCTAGATTTGTCGTTCTAACTTCCAACTTGTGCAGGTGCTTTTGAGCTGATTTGTGATGAAAATAAATCTGGATCTTGCTTATGGATATCCAACAGAAGGGGCTTGGAGTATTGGCCAACTCCTATAGAAAAAGCAAAATACAAGACTTCAAGGAGAGAATCTCCAGATACGGTCCCATTGAATATTCAGATCCCCCAAAATTTTGCGAAGATGTAAGAACCCATGTCTCCAGCATCTTGCATTGTACATTGGCTGGACCATGTGTGTTTGTGAACACCACAAACTACTATGTGGGCAAAAGAAGGCATGCGTGCTCAGTTTATTACATCTCTTATGATTTGATTTTTTTGTATGTATTTCTTCGATCTTGTCCTTTAGAATTGTTCACACTCTGAGTCACGACTTTCGAAGTGCTACAAGTGTGGTACGGGCTCCATTGAGATTGCCACTGAAACCAGATGATGTTCTCATGAAAATCATTTATGCCGGTGTCAATGCCAGTGATGTAAGTTTATTATTCTGATATCTAAACTTTGGTATTTTTTACATTTAAAAGAAATTAAGATATCTAAGTTCAGTTTCTAATTTTTTTAAATAAGAAAAGAAGCCAATTTTCCTTGCCGTCTTATGGTAAATATATGCAAATTGAGCATTGCATCTGGCATGTTTTGTTTGCTTGGTTGGTTGGACTTGTACAAGCATCATAGTTTCAAGTTTTGATTAGATTGATCAGTAGAAGGGGTACACTCATAAATACACATATATCTCATACAGTGATTAACCTCTATTTAACTAGACATGTGTAATAATGCAAAGCATTTCTTAACAGGTGAATTTTAGCTCAGGACAGTATTTCAGTGGGAACAACAAAGACATTGTATCCCGCCTTCCATCTGATGCTGGCTTCGAGGTCAGGAAAGAATCCTAAGTTATTTGTTAGTTAATAATGATAACTAATGATTATTTCAGAAGTAGATTAGTCTAGCTTCAATTATGTTATTCTGTTTATGACTTCTGATAAGCACTGATTCTGAGTCGCAACCTGAAATTCTTCATGTGACTCCTATGTCTATGTTTTTTCAATTATATCCAATTATCTATTTCATTGTTAAGATTTGGGGTGCTGAATGTCGTTTCTTCTACATCGTGTAATCACTTTTGTTTCTCAAAACAAATATTTTCTTTCTATTTTGGACTGTTTCTAAATAATATCCACTTTTCTAACTTAGAATCTTTTGGCCTTTTCTAAGGTAACAATACTCCATTAGGACACACACTTACATGCAAGAAATAGAAGTAACTTGAGACCCTGTTTGAGGTCCCACATCTTTATAAACATCATGATACTTGAAATAAATAAACAAGCAATGCCTGGAGATATTTCCTTCCTATTTCCTTTATTTTTCCCCTTGCAAGAGTGTGTGTGTTTGCATATGCATGCATGCGTTCATCTACCCCCAAGCATTAACGCACACTTCTCTTCCTCACTTTTCCCCTCATTTATAAAGGATACAACAAGCTATGAGTTAACTATTACCCAATCCAGTGATTTCTGACTTTATTGACACTAAGAGCAATGGTGTTATTCAAAGTCAATTATTTACCATTACAGTCATTTCCAATTGAATGTCATGGTGTTATTTGAGTCATGGCATAATTCCTACATTTTTCAAGTTATAGAATGTCTTAATCTGATTCGATCATATATTGAACATTGGTGATGGCAATATTTATTCGGAAATTGTGAAAATAGGCCAGTTAACTAATACATACATAGAAAGAGGGATGCAATCTGTTCAAATCTTCAGGATGTTTTCAAAATGGTATTTTTTTCCATTATACTTCTATTCTTATATTAGATTTAAATGTCTTCAAGACAATTTCTTTTACTTTTCTTTTCTGTTTCTCAATTCAGGTTTTAACCCAGTACACTGTATCTGTCTATTGGTAATATATTAGTCTGAAAAATATTCTCATTGGCAAAAATAAAATTGTCCATGGTAAAAAATCTGCCCATCATTTAATGCATTTTCAATAAAATTAGAAATCATAATGCCATTTTTTTGTGTTTATGGAGTCAGGAACGTTTTGATTATCCAAGCTCAGATGATCCTTTCGTGGGGATTCACATTTGTAATTTTCTTATATACAGGCAGTGGGAATAATAGCTGCTATAGGTGATTCTGTTAAACACTTAAAGTTGACAGTCCTGCTGCAATTATGACATTTGGAAGCTATGCCGAATTCACATTGGCAAAACATTTCCAATTGTTAGATTTCTGGATAGGCAGTACCTTTATTCTGTCTTTTTTAACTTTTATCTGAAGGTAATAATACGAATAGGCCTCTCCTTGTTTTAGGTAGCCTCAAAACATATCCTTCCCGTGGCAAGACCAGATCCTGAAGTTGTTGCCATGCTCACATCTGGACTAACAGCATCCATAGCTCTAGAAAAGGTATTATTTCCCCTCATCTTTGAGATTTTCTTTTCTTATTCTCGTTATTATTTTATTTCATCCGCAATTTCACTCCCTACTTTGTAAATGGACTACATTCTGATCATAAATGTACGGCCTTTATAGCTAGTGGAAGAGAATTCGTTTTTGGGCTGCATTTTCGAACATATTTTCAACATAGAATTACATTGATAATTGTCTTTTTTCCTTTGTTTGTTTTGCAGGCAGCACAAATGGAATCTGGAAAAGTAGTTCTTGTCACCGCAGCAGCAGGAGGGACAGGGCAGTTTGCTGTCCAGGTACACTTTTTATCATACAATAATGTTTTCCAAAAGAGTTTCTAATTGTTTTCGACTGGACGCATTTCGAAGTCAGCTTGCAATAAAGCACATCCTAAACCTTATACCAAGGACTTTCCTTTTCAAATTCCTCAAATTATATCCATGATTGGGTGTTTTAGGAGATCAATATGTTCCTTCCTGTTATATTTTATAGGTTTTTACTGTGATGTAATATGTCTTAATGCAGATGGCAAAGCTAGCTGGAAATAAGGTTGTTGCAACTTGTGGAGGCAAAGACAAGGCCAAGCTTTTAAAGGATTTGGGAGTTGATCGAGTCATTGACTATAAAACAGAAAATATCAAAACCGTAGTTCTCTAGAAAAATTATTTATTTTTAAGCTTTCACTAATCAGAAGTGAAATTTTTGCTTCATCTTGCCATTTGAGTGTGCAATGCATAAGGTCTTTATCTTATAATTTATTTCCATTTTTCCCACGTTCTAAAGGCCGAGTTCCCTAAAGGTGTTGATATAATCTATGAATCTGTTGGTGGGGAAATGTTTGATCTGTGCTTGAATGCTTTCGCTACATATGGACAACTTGTTGTAATTGGAATGGTTTCTCAGGTTCCAAGTTTACTCCAAGCCCATTGACTATGTTCTCTTCATTTTCAGCACCAATTTGATCCACCTTTGATAAAAATATAGCTAGCATTTCTCTTTCCCATTTTAACTTTCAATCTCTGTCTCTGTCTCTTTACTTATTATAAATAGCTTATCGGTTTTAGTAACAAGGAGAACATGGGTGGAAACCACGAAATTATACGGGACTGTGTGAGAAGCTTCTAGCAAGGAGCCAGACTGTGGTATGCTACATCTGAATAAATTCAACGCATTGATTCCTTAGTATTTGAATTTGTTTCAGGACAAGAATACCTTCTCAGGATTAAATTAGAAGATATGATATTCAATATACATTCTATTTCAGGCTGGCTTTTTCTTAGTACAATATGATCATCTGTGGCGACACCATCTAGATAAGCTAGTCCATCTTTATAACTCGGGGAAGCTCAAGGTAAATATGCGTTTATCATCTTTCTTTCTTTTTTTTTTCACTCAGATTTCTTTGGATTTTGAGGGCATCAAGAAGTTTCGATGGCTATTCTGAACGTTGAGCTGCCATTATCTATCGAAGAGATTTTTCCAGTTTATGCATGTTAGTTTAGGGCACTCGATCTCTGTGTAACAGGTTGCTTTAGACCCCAAACCATTTTTAGGTGTTCATTCTGTTCCTAATGCCGTTGACTATCTTCATTCCAGGAAAAGTGTTGGCAAGGTAAAAACCTATTGGATCGTTTCTTTTATGATTCCTTTTGGATGCTTTAATGTTTAGATCGAACACTTTGCAGATTGTTGTCTGCATTGACCCAACATTTTGTCAAAACTTGGCAAAATTATGAGGGCATAATGTTTAAGCACGGCGAAAAACTTAGGGTTCGTGAAGGTGACTTATAGTTCATAATACTCTTATGTGTCATTTGAAACAATAATAATTTCAATAATAACTTGGCAAACATTGGTGCATGCACGTGGAGGGAATTGATACATTTTGCTACATAATTGAAAGTTTGGGATGGATTATACCAAAAAAAGGTTGAGGGTAGACTTGTTACATTTGCAAATATTTTCATAGTTAACTTCTACCCCAATCATCAAAAGTGTGTAGGACATCCTGCAGCTCAACAAAAACAAGACTCCATGGATGATTTAGTTGAAAACTTTCACCATGGAGCAGCCGCAAACTCCTTAAACATTATGGTGAGCTTCTCATCGTTCTTTTTCAGGGCCTCGATTTCATTCTCTAAATGTTTCATCAACCGTTTCGCCTGCAAAAGTTTTCCTTCAAGATCTCTAATATCTTCTTCTGCTAAAGCCCTTTCATTATTCTTAGATTCAATAATCGCCATGGATTGACGTGAAAGGTTTACTAGCTTAAGTAGCCTTGCACGTAGAAATCCAACTTCCATACCTAAATCCTCGAAAGCTTTTAATGTTTTGTCCCAACTTTCCAAATGATGAAGAGATTGGGTGATCTTGGCAGCTCTTATAGCATCAGCAATGTTAATAGTTTCGGAAATCATTCCGGCAACTAATTTACTGTTAAGGCCTTCGATAAGATGATCGTGAAGGAACAATTTTTGGCTGCAGCATAGCTCATAATATTTTGTCTGAAGATGCTGTGGTATCTCCGAGTCTAATATTAAGCCATTCACATGAATGTGGAAATCTTGGAAACTTTTCACATCTTTAAAGTCAACAGAATATTCTGATAATCTGATGCCATCCATAACTACGGAACCAAATTCAAATTCATCACTTTCATTCCCAGATCGATCTGCTACAGGCTCGCTGTTAGAAACTAATATCGTCGTTCTTTTCTCTTCATGAATGTCTATGGCGGAAGCCACCAAATCAATCAACCCTGCTGTTTCACTAATCATCGCTCTTTCTTCCACTTGATCATCTATTTTCACTAATATCATTTTCAGTGAAACAGTTCACGTATTATTTCTTGGAAAGTATTCTAGCAAAGAAACATCAAGAAGTAGACGAACATACTTGTATCAGTCGGGTTGACATAAAAATCTAAGTTTAGAAGACCAATAGCCCCATCAATCTCTGTTAATCCACTTGCTCTCACAATGTATACCTTAAGAAAATCAAAATGCAGTGCGTCAAAGAGAAAACCCCCCAAAAAAAGTCACATATTCATAAGAGATACCTTAAACTTGCAATGATAGATCAATTGGAAAACCAAGACATCTCCCTCCAGCAATTTGTGAGCAAGGGAGAAGCCTCTCCACCCGCCACTCAGTCCATTTTTTCCGATCAAGTACTTGGTACTATATTCTTCTCCATTTTCATCCACCAAAATGACTGTTTCATCGTGCTTTGGCAAATGTGCATCACAAAATGGCTTCGGCAAACCCTGGTATTTAGAAGAACTGTGAACAATTTTATATAAAAACCAGTACTGTAAGGATTTTGCAGCGCCAGGCTGAATTTTAACTAACCAACCAAAATCCTCCAGTAACATGTGATTTGAGCATATGCTTAACAAAACTCGGGAAGTTTGCTGGCAGATTTGCCTGAACTTCTTGTGCTCGCTCCTGGGCAGAGGCCTCGACTTTACAAGTATTTCCATCACTGGTTGTGTTCACCTTTGCCTCATAACTACAAAATTATTGAAGAACCATACGAAATTACAAAGAATTAAAAAGACACAACAATATTACCTGGGAATCTAAAGAAACTACCTTTACAGTCATTCACAAAGACACAAATTATCCACTTACCATATCATATCCCTGTTCGTGTTTCCCATTTTCACCTGTTCAAAATAAGTATTTAGTTCTCGACTATGAATTTATTGGAGTAAGGTTTAGTTTGTTTATCATAATCATATAATGTTTATCATAATCATATAATGGAATTAATCTAATTAGGCTGCAAGAAGACGATCAGACGACAATATGCATGACCAAAATCATCTAGCTTCCAAGAACAAATTAGACTCGTCAAAGAAAAGAGAACACTAGCAATGGTACCTTAAAAATTACACCACCTGACCTCATACGTGCTAGCTATATACGCAATGTTTAAGCATCTAACCAGAAATAAATTCGTAAAAAGTGGTTCGTCTACAGCTTATAAATCATTATGGCTTTCTTAACTAACCAATATAGAAAAGAACTTGACGTACACGACATTACAACAAACACTTAGCCCCAAGTTTGGTACATATTTTTCTAAAATTCATTTTTCGTCAAGCTCATTTTTAACCGCTCATTTTCCCCATAATATAATTTTACTCATGAACATGTAACTTTTCCAAACTTATTAATTTCACGTTCTCCAAAAATATCACTTTTCAAAAAACAAATTCCAAGAATCTACATCAAACATGTCCTTAACACAATGAGACAAAATCAACACTTGATTAATGTTTGAAGTTAGACGGATTCCTAGTAATCATTATTCATATAGCTAAACATCAAGAAATGAAATAGTTACATAACAAAAAATAATAAAAATTCTCACGTTCTTCTTCTCGTGTTTAAAATCTGTGGGCTTCTTCTTGATTTCCAGCATCTTTCTCTGCTTGAGCTGTTGGCAAAAATAGAAACCCACTTGAGCCCTTTTCAATATAACAACGACAACAAGAACAAATTAAACCTTATTAAAAATAATTTTTTGATTGCACTTGAATCATTCTCACTTAAAACTCCATTAAAGACAAGCTAGAAAAAAATAACCTTTGCTGCGGAAGAAGTACTGGGGCTTTGTTTCGAGGCTTGAATTTGAGAAACAACCATATTTACTGTTTATCTTCTGTCAATCTACACAACAGAAAGGAAGGGGAGTTTTGATGAACGGGGAAAAGAAAAGCAAAAGGAGATGATTCGACTGTTTGGTTTAAAATTGTAGTGATTTTAGAAAGTGGGATTTGATAAGGTCGTCAGTTCGGCCTCTACTATTTCTTGGAAGAAGGTAAGGAAAATGGAGCCAAATTTTGAATTCAACATTTTTCAATTTTTGCTTAATTTCAATAATAGCCATTGAATTTCTCATTTACTATCAGCTTGGTCACTAAACTTTAATTTATTTCAGATTCATCGCCGAACTTTGCAAAATATTTCTGCTACCATTTGACGTCTTGTCCTTTTGCCACGTTATCAAGTTTATTGGTTCATTTATTTTCAAATAAAAACTAATTTTCAAAAAATATAATTAAGATTAAATCACTTTGTAAATAAAGATTAAAAAATATTTTTTTAAGTTAAAATTAATAAGAAAAAGATAAATACAAAAACAAGTACAATTTTATGTTTAGCATAAGAGAAAACAGGGAAAATGAGAAACTTGTACCAATAAACCTATGTTTAGTGTATTGTAAATTGGTAATGTTCATTCAGCCCTATTTGACAGTCAATTTTTTGTTGTGTAAAATAAGTTTTTGAATAGTAAATTTTTAAAGAATGTATTATTAAAAAGTAGAAAAAAAAATTTGAATTTACGTAAAAAATATTTTATTGTGAGAATGTATAATTAAAAATGAGTACAAAAAAAGAAATTTTTGACAGAATGGTTGTCAAACGGGAGACTTACATTGCAGAAGTATTTAAAGCCTCGATTGGTTGTGGTTTAAGAATTAATAAAAATTTTAGTGAAAATTAATATTAATTTTAATCATATATTTTATAAGACACAAATTTTTTTATCAACTTTTTAAATAATACATTTTATCAATTTGTGTCAAAATCTACTAAAATATGATTGTTACCTATACCAAAGAAGAGCAACACAAAGTTTGAAATAGAGTACTATGAAATATTGTTTTCTACATTGTATAGGTGGGTTTAAAGTGCGGATGGAGGGGGGTTGGGATGGGCTATAGCCCAGCCCAAAGCAAATTGGCTTGTAAAAATGAAAATTTTGTTCCAAATTTATGGTGGAAATCAAAAGGAATAAAAGTTGAAAACAATACATGACTCCTAGTTTTAAAGATTATATTTCATAAATAACAAACTTATTAAAATAAATCAAAAATTAGGTGGTAAATAAATTTATTAATTATTAAAATA
>CAIGRB010066054.1:40968-52922 GCA_903798255.1 Fraxinus quadrangulata
ATTTTAGGTAATTTTCCCATAAACGTTTAACACAGTCCAAAAATTAATTTTAGTCCAATTAACTGCATTCCCAACCCAAGCCCCGATGTTTAATTATTCAAATTTAGTTTCAAATTCTACAACAATTTCATATTTATTTTATTCATATTTATGATACATAAATAACTCGTTACCAAATTAGATATTTTATTTCACACACATATATATAAATAAGTTTAAAGAATTCACTTATAATCAAATTAGTTTATTATATGACTAATATTTTTTATTGATTAAAGATAAATGACTTATTTGAACACTATGAAATGTCACATATTTGACTAAGATTAAAAGTAATTAATTTTTTTTCTAATGTATACTTATTTATACTTGTGAGTTAAAAAATTATTTATTTTGACCATGAAATGGATGTTGTTATCAAAATAAGTAATATGCTATATATTTAATTCTATTAGTCAAAAAAATATATGTTAGAACTTTGTTATGAGTGTCCAAAAATATATTCTGACCCACATTATTACGAGTGTCAATAATTTAACATTTTAAACTAAATCTCGTGTGGTATAGGACATCTTTTATGGTACAAGTTCATTGAAAAAAAATAATTTTTAGTCAATTCTAACATATCTTTCTGTCTCCACCTCTGGTTTAAACTTTAAAAAACTCAATCTACTTCGCAACAAGATTCTTTCGACGCATTTTCATTAAATTTTAAAAACGTTTTGTCATTGAAATTGGGTGTCAATGTAAAAAGGCGTGATTTTACCATATAATCATTTGCACGTTTAATTCTTTACTAGTTCTTCGATTTTACTAACTTGGCGTAATGAATATGTTGCTCGATGATAGGTTGACACTCGGCGACATCACTTATTTAACATTAATTTTTTATGTGAGTGACCATTAGTGCACCATTAAGAAACTTGAGCAATCATTACCATAATAAAATAAATTCAGTAACTATTAAAGTAATTATTCTAAAGTTCATTGTCTATTCATGTAATTAGCTCGAAATCATAAAATAATTATGGAAAATTTTCATATATAAGAGATTAATTATTGCTCCTTTCAAAATTAAGAAATAAGGTTTAAAACTTCATACTATTAAGCTCATGTTTGCCCCTATTAAATTAAAATTTATTTTTTTCTATTTTCTTATCAACCACACATTCTCCAATAAAATAATATTACACCTAAATTTAAAAAAAAAAATCTTTTCCAACCGCATATTCTCCCAAATTTACTATTTAACTCATTATAATTTAGAGTAATGGAGGCCAAGCAAAGGCTAAATTTTATTTATGAATAAAAATATATTTTCTTAATTAAATATATTAATGTCACATATCTATACAATTTAGTCACAAATTATTTTTCGATCACAAATAAATTTTTTTTATAGATCGCAATTTATTCATCGGCCACAAAATCAAAAATTTTACAGGTCATAATATCTTTATTGGTCACAAATTATTGAATTAATTTGTTACAAGTTATTTCTCTGTCATAACTTAATAAACTGTGAGTCACAATCACATTTTTTAGATCAAGTATTGTTTATGGTCTCAAATTAACCAATTTATTTGTTACAATCAATTGAATAATTGATCACGATTATGTATTAATCATAATTACAGACGTCGCAGTCACAAATAACAAATTTTTACTAGGTCATAAATTATCAAATTATTCATCACAACGTAACAAAATCTTAGGTCATACGTTTTTTATTGGTCACAAATTATCTAATTCTTATGTCATACATTATTTGATTGGTGGTTACATATTAACTAATTTATTGGTCACAATCAACCAAATATTCTGTGACCACCACACTGCCTCCAACAGAACCACCGCCAACACCATCGTAACGACGACGATGATGACGACCAACCCACTAAGGCAGCTGCACCACAATGACCACTGCAACCACTGACTGTACTACAATCACCTTCAACATTGCCATCTACACAACTCAAACTCAAGCTAAACAGATCCAAAATCAGAGTAAACCTACAAAAGAATCTCGAGTCGAACCAAAATCAATTTAAAACCACATATCTGAAATTAATTTAAAACAACAATGGTTATAGCATCATTGTCGACGGTGAGCAGTGCAGTGCACTCAAAGCAACGCCTCTATCACGATGTCACAAACGCTGCCAAAGGCGTCATGAGCCCAGCATCGACGGTACTCCGATGGAATCAAAGCAACTGATCTAGGAAAGTAACCAGGAGTAGCAATGCTTGGAGCGAAAACAATAGACTACAGAGAGGTGATCAATCCTCGGGAGCACTAGACGAAGGAGAAGATAGGAGACTCAGAAGGCAAAGTTGTGGTTGGGGTCAAAGTCAAAACAGCGAAAGAAGATGGTGTTGGTCCAAGCGCGTTGCGGCGACGTCATGAGCGCCGTGCCGAAGGCGCTCCAATAGTGGTGTATAGTGAATAGCAAGGGGAGAGAGAGAGAATGATTGGGGTTTAAAAAATTTGACGCGGTTGAAAGATGTAGGGAGAGGTATATAGATTAATTTATTAATTATTTAATATTATTATTAAATTAAAATGTGAAATTATTATCTGATTTTTGTATAAAGAAATCTTAAACATGATTTTTGAAATTGGAACTTAACAAATCTGGTGACTTGTAATTTTCACAATAATTATTGACAATGGGCTAGCCGCAAATATAAAATTATTTTCTCATGTAGGCCATGTTTGATAGGGTGACAATTTCATGTGAATTCTATTTTCTCACTTTTTGATTGTTTGATTGGATTTTTTTTCTTGATAATTGGAATTCCCACTTCCTCCCACACAGTCACAAATTCTTGGTTTCCTTGAATTGATTTTCCCACCTTCATTTTCCCACCACTTAGGTGGGAAAATGGTTTTCCAAGTAAAAAAATTTTTTGAAACAAATTTTAAGTAGAATTGTATCCCTTTAATGGACAATTTTCATGAAAAATAAAGTCAAACGAACACCAAAAGATCCAAATTTTCAATATTTTCAGGTGAAAAATTATACTATTCAAACACAACTAATAGATAATTTCCCGGAGAACAAGTTCTAGGCAATTCAATTCCCTAAAATTCATTTTCTTTCCACCCAAATTTCACTCTTACAATCAGACGGACCTTTAGTGTAAAAAAAAAAAAAAAAAGAAAGAAAAAATATATTCTCGGTATGGAATTGTTCATTTCTATATAAATGGAGGTTGAAAATAATAAAAGATATATAAATAAAAGAAAAGATAAAAATGGTGTAATTATAAAGTAGAAATTTTTTAAATGTCCAATAATATGTATAATTGAAAATATGTGACCAATTGGAATGGGGATTGGTTGTTACCAATAATTTGGTTGATTGTAACCAGAAATTGATTAATTTGTGATCAATAAATAATTTGTAATCAATTTTTTTTTTTTTTTTATACCCAGGTATCCCAGCTTACGCCGAACTATGTGCTGGACCCCCCATCACCGGCCCCGCAGTAATGGGCGGAGGTAAACCGCGGTATATGCCCAAGTTGACCAGGGTCCGTGCACTCTTTATACTCTTGGCCCCAAGGGAGCCTTCCTCCATGAATATTACATCACCAAGCTGCTCCACCCACAAATGAATATTACATCACTCAGCTGCTCCATCCAGGATTCGAACTCCCCACCCTGGGGTTGTAAGCCCAGCAATGCCCATCCTTTGCCAACTTGGATGTGCCCCGGGGGGCAATTTGTAACCAATTATTAGTTTGATTAAATAAGTTGTAACTTATAATTTTTGATTTTGTGATCAATGAATTAATTGTAACCTATAAATTTTTTTATATGTGATCGAGAATAATTTGTGGCCTATAAATTTTTTGATCATGGACATACAAATAATTTGTAACTTATAAAAATTTTTATTTGTGATCCAAAAATAATTTGTAAGCAATTAATTCGATAATTTGTGACGTTAATATATTTAATTAATAAAATATTTTTTATTAATAATATCTGATTTTTAAAATTTTAAACTTTATTTCTTAATTTTAAAATGGATCATAGTTAAATTTTTAAATATGAATTTTTCCCTTTTAATAAGTCCAAAGAAGAATCCATTTCATGATGTTACCCACTAGAAGAAAAATAATAATAATTTGTCAACCGCACCATCTTAGAACATTTTAATTAGCCCCCATTTACTGTATATTATAAAAGAAAACAATTCCAGCTAGCAGACTGACTCAAAAAATAATATTAAAATGGATCATAATCAGTTTCGTAAAGTGAGAAAAAGTTCGTATGGAAACTGGGTTAAAGTCTCAAGACCTCAATTAATTACCGACATTCTTTTTCTTGATATTAATGGAAAAACAATGCATCAGATCCAAAGCACATGGAACTCAGTTGACATCCACTCCATCACGGCACGTGCATGCACCATTCCTATCTCCCATAATAATCTTATTTTTCGCAAAATTCATCTTTAAATCTTCTTCTTTTGTCTAATCGTCACAATTGCAAACACTTATTACGTTATCAAGGGACATACGAGGCGCGCGCACACAATAAAGTTCAATGTCCACGTTTTTTCACTCGTCCGTCATATACCATGTACACAAACAACCATCGATATCATGTCAACACAACTCACGAACTATGAGACTTCAACCAAATTTTGAACCAATGTGAGATTCGACTACAGCACACTAACAATCCAATACCAATATGTACGTTATATAATACCTCCATATTAGATGATGTTTCGGTTTCCTTTTTCTTCTTTCATTGATTTACTCTATCAAACAAGTTAATTATTACACGAAATTTTACGATATCTTTTTTTTTTTTTGGGTCTAATGTGGTCCGATTTAAAATACCCTCATAAATTTTCAAGGTAAATAGGCTCATTCAAGACGAATTGAATTTCTCGTTTGCTTGAAAATAATTTCTAACGAATCAAATAACTCAATCTCACTAAAATGATTTTCAAGATCCAACGGAAAATTAAATCAAAGTTAGCTACTTACCCAATAATTTAACGTTGGATAATTATTTGTTATATACAAGTAGTACATGCATTACTAGTTTCTACCATTTACATCATTCACGTGTAAAATGCATGACGATGTCGTGTAGTGTCTGAACCATAACCTGCTGTCGTTTTGACAATCATTAGAACCACTGGCTACAAATTTGCAGCTCACTAATGTTTCCATAAAAATGGAAACAGAAATTGCACTCTACAAATCTCTGCCCCTATGAAAAGTGGAAAAATAAAACCTTTTAATATTATTATTCAAATCCCATTTCGTAATTTTTATTAAACAGATTTTGTGGACTGTAAAATCCTTATTTGATTTAGATAATATCATAGTTTTAATACATTTTGATAAACGTTGATAAAATATGTGGTTAAAAAATTGTGAATTTCATAAAATGTGATTAAAAATGAGTTTGAGAAAATGGGGATTGAACGTCGACTAAATCAAGCTTTGGAAGGAGAGACGTAAAGCCGAAGTTCTAACATAAAGCAAACAACCAATTAACTTATAGGCCGACTATGTAGCCTTTAACGATAATACAACGAGGGGTGTCAAGTGTTAATGAAATTGATAGTATACTTTCTATTTGGTAAAATTTATAAATGATGAAATTTTGTTTTTAATCACACGTTTCAGTTGACTCATAAATAGTAATTACTTATTTATTTATTATTTCTAATATAACTTTCCCTATTGTACTCGATAATATTAAACAAATACAAAATAAAAACACAATCGAATAAAAGCGAACAAAATTTCGAAAGTTATTCAATGACAAATGTATACAAATAAAACAAGTCTACAATTCTCATGGATTATAAATTTTTTGGCCGGTTAATGTACTCTTTTCCTTTTATCATTTACTCAAATTTCTAATACAAAAGACAAAATTTCAGATATATTTTGAAATCAATTCACATGATCCCAATCTCCCAGGGCCAGGATACATAAATGCAAATCACACACACACACACACACTCACAAACACGTGTGTGTGTGTGTGTGTTCATGCCCATATACTCTCCATGCAAGCAAGAACAAGAAGATTCTTACCTTCCAAATGGAACAATACAAAAAAGTGGTTACAAAATTTACAGAAACAAACAGCCCTTTTCAATTTCAGAAGCAGCAAAATTCTGCAAATGGAATCCACTTTGGAAATAGAGTGAAGTTTAGAAATATTGTACGAAGAAGAAAATTTAGGATCTCTACTTCCTTTACATAAATATGGAAATTGCTGTACACACCTAAAATCAGTAGAAAATCAAATTGGGGAATCAAATTAAAGGATGCCTTGTGATCTTCATCTTGTATTGATTTTCATTCATGGCTGTAAATTGCAAACTTCCCACTTGTACCTTCCCTCCAAAGGAACATCCAAAGCTATATCATAGTTGTACCTGGAAATCACAACAAATCGTTAGTCATTTTCCTTTTCAGTTGCGATTGGGACTAATTAATCATTGAACTCAAAACCGAACGTGTTGGTGTAATGATTTCTTATCACGAGCTCAGTGAACTCACTTTTCAGCGAATCGTTTTTGCTCGTACTTTTCTGCAGCTGAAAAGAACTCCTCCAATTCCGCCTCCGATGGCATTTTTCCCACCGTCGGTTTCCTCCGATGAACGGTAACAGTCATCGGTAACTTTTTTCTTAGCATTGATGATGAATACATTAACACTTCATCGAAATCTCCACAAAGCTCGCTTGTCGGAGTCGTTTCTCTACTGTGAAAATAATAATAATAAGAAGTTAGTTCCTAATTCAAATCAATAATATTTGCAGCGGAATTTAATTTATTTACCTGAAAATGGACTTGGAAATCTCATTTTCACATTCCTCGGAGTGCAAATCAATATTCTGAAATATAAATGAACAAATAAAAACGAGTTAATACCAGAAACTGATGAAGCTTGACAAGCGAAAATACGAAAAAACTTGTATTTCATAGATACGAAATCACATCTGAAAATGAGTTTGAAATTAAAATTTTAAATTCAGATCTATGATCTTACTCGTTCTTTTACAACGTCGTCATGCTTGGCGCAGACGGAGATCCCAGACTCCTCTTGCGATGCTGAATTCTCCAGAAAATTCACGTCGCCAAAGTACTGATTTTCAAGCTCAGAGTACGACTTCCTTTTCTTACTTGAAATCAACTGCTGCATAACCTCCTCCATAGCTCTTCTTCGTACTGTCACTCTTTCACATTTTTTAAGGTACTCCTCCATTTCTCTCTCTATTTGTACATTCATATAGCTGTATACATATTCTTCAAAGGCACAAGCATGTTATGCATGTGTATGTATAGTGTATATATATATATGTATGTATAGATCAAAAGTGTTCTGTAAAGCTGAAAGGGCACTGAGTCTTTCTCACTCTACACACGCTCTCTACTAGTAAAAATCAGTTGAAAGCTTGTTGGGGGTAAAATGGGAAATTCGAGTGGAGTTGATCGGACGGTGGAGATTAGCTGACGCAGTTAACAGAACATGTGGTCCTGACATCGTTAACGGCGACAGGCACATGGGAATGCCGTTACGACGGATCATGAGATGAGAATGATCGCTCAGACAACTACGAATCAACGAGTGACACGTATCGTCCACGGCACCTTCACTAAAGGTTACAGTTACAAATTCATTTTTCATTCTTAATGTAATATATGATAAAATTATGCTTTGGTGCACATTATTTTTAAATTTATTTTTCTCTCTTTTTTTCGACCACACATGTTTTCAATAAATAAATATTACACTCAAATTCAAAAAAATTTCGTATTTTTCAACCACATATTCTCTATCAATTTACTATTCTAAAATACATTTTAAAAAAATAATGTCTATCAAGCAAGCTCTATGTTTCCAATACTTCCATCAAGATGAACACGTGTTTGCATTTATTTTTCCAACAAACACTTGATTTTCATAAATGAGTAGTGACGTTACTTAAACTCTAAACTCTATTGTCCGTCTAACCACTTTATTTAAAAATTCAAAACAATCAAATAATAAATAATAAAATTTAGATCGATTAAATACCAAAATATAGATTAATATGTAAAGATTTAAACTACTCTTTTTAATAATATTAACATTTTAAGATAGACCTTCAAGTCTTAATATAGTATCCGAGCTCATTAAATTTCAACGAGAAATTCGATCCGATTAAGCTATTGTTTAATACTCATTTTTTTTTCTTTTTTCATTTCAACAACACATTCTATCAATAAAACAATATTACACATAAACCAAAAAATTCTCCTCACTTTTTAACAATACAATCTTTCATCAATTATTATTCCAAATTTTTTTTTCAAACAAAATGGGTGTCAAACAGGGGCTAAAATTAAAAAAATGAGCACGCGAATTTTAAAATTGATATACTCAAATAAGCTACCATCTTTGGTGCATGTTAAATAATAAATTTCACATCGATTAAATATCTAAATATAAATCAATATATAAGGACTCGAACTATTCATCTTCACTATGTTGATTTTTAAGATAAAACATAAAATCTTAATATAGCCAAAAAAGTAACAACTTAGAATTTTTTTTAAACTATGTCTTAATATGGGAGGTTTTGAGCCCATTTACAAATTGTCTTCCTTTTCAATTGCCTATATTCCTAAATAAAGAAAGATGTAAATGAGTGGAATGGCAACATCCAAATCAAAGGGCTCTGCTTCAATTTCTTGATTTATCATATACATAGATAGTGTACATGAATATTGATACGTTTCTTATTTTCCTTTTTCTTGGCCCTTGTGTATAGGACTTCCTTTCATTTAGTCTGTTACCATATTTATTCCTGTCTAATATAACGTATCAAACATGTCATAGAAAATTCCCACAACTGTTACCAATGCATAAAAGTTCTGAGTTTGATATCATGTACGTTTGGTTAAGCTTAAAAGTTAAAAAGTTAATAATTTTAAGTAATTCTTTTACTGTTTCTAAACTCAACGCATTTGGGGTTGGTTGGGATGTTATTTAATAGAAAGTTAAAGAATACAGCTCCTGCAGTGCTATTGTAGAAACAACATACTTCTCTGCAAGAGGAGGCTTCATTAAAGAATGAATAGACTTAGTTACACCATCTCAAAACTAAAGAACAAGAAACCATATCAGAAATAATCAAATTACAAATTCGAGTTCTAAAATGAGTAGATCTTCGTGATTAATTTATCGGCGATAGATTGATTTCCGATCATTAGTTCCTCGAGCTTACGGTAGATAGAATTCAAATTCATGCAACAAATGTAAAAGATTTCTGGTTTACGAGGCATTAAATATATGGACCAGATATAATTAATATTAGGACCAAAAGGGATTACACCTTGAGCAAGTTTGGAAAGATTGCTTAAATATTCACCAATATTGAACTTCTCATAATTTTGGGAGAGGGAACAGTTGATGAAGTTGTACTTGAACACCGGGTAAAATTTATAGACGGGCAAATAAATAATTGTATGGTTTGGTAGTGCTCTTTATTTTTAGATTGAGATTCTAATTTAGATACAGGTGAGACGGACTTTCTTGAACTAGACACGATTTTACGTAATTATCTGTATATTATTTGAATTGCACATAGAATGATGCTTTGATTTCTATGTTCTTTGAATTATAACTATTACGAGCTATGTGTAGTAGATGTGGCATCGAGTGATTTGGTCCTGATATCATGAGAATCGGATTGCACTAATATTCATTGAAAACTGTGAAAATGGAACCATTGGACTAGCTTAATGGTTCCATATAATGAAGCATATCGATTCTGTACCATGCACCTCTTGGCAGCAAAAGAAACAAGTATATGAGTCACTTTATTTACATGTCTTGACGTAAAGCAACTTGGAAGTATATTCCCCGATTTTATTAAACCCTAGTAACAAAATGTTAGTCAAATTGCACCGTCATCCAAGTTCTTGATTCATATCTAAAATGTCAATCTATATCTAAACCTAATATAATTATAAAATATCTAAGAATTAGTTTTAAACAATTGCAATATAATTACCCACAATTTAATAATAAAATGTTAAAAAAAGTTTTAATCACTATCCCACGTTTGGTGGGGGATTAAAATCAATTTTTTAATAAAAGTAAATAAAATGTGACTGAAAAGTCGTAGATCCCATAAAATATATGATTAAAATTAATTATTGACTTTTCATTAGATTAAACTCTAAATTTTAATTTCGGCTAAATATAGTTCGGATTTTACTGATTGAGTAACAATTGATAAGTGCAATTTACTCAAATTCAATAATAAAAAAGAAAAAAAAAATATTAGCATAATTATTGTAATTACTTTTAAGATACTAAACCAAGTTGAGGTTAAATACCCTTGGCTTCCTCCTCACCTTACAATCTTTAGTTGAATTTTTTCAAGTTAGAAAGGACTCTCTCACTAAATAAATATTGAAAAATGGTACAAATTGATGATGTACTTCACTTTTTCCTCTCCTCTTCCATATCATCAATCTTTACATGAATCTGCACTCAATAGTTTACAAATAATACTATTTCCCATTTACTACAGTCCGAGAAGAAATGGATAGCAACAAGATAGGGATGGCAACAGATGGCCCGTCCGGAGCCTATTCCCCATTTACTTATTTATTTATATTTATTTTTAATAGTTTCAACTTCTCGACTAACCCACGATATCCCACTCTAATACATAACTTGATTTTTTGAAGAACGAAATTTTCTGCAATGGCTAAGAAAATTAGAGTTCGTTTGATGAGACTTTCATTAGATCTGTTTGAATAATTTTTTGAAAATACTTTTACATGACTAGAATAGATTTTAGAAAAAGTTTGCCCAAGTGACTTTCTTGAGAAACTCGTGTAAGAAGAAATCCTACTAAAGGGCCTTTAGTGGAGGGCATGAAATTAATTTGTTGGGAGACAGTTTGGGACTTTGTACAGTCATTGGATTCCTTCGGTCCGGAATAGAAGTTAACATATTCGAGACAGAAAGGAGTAATGTGGGGTAGAATGGGCCGGTGCCTTGTGGAGGTTTTGAAATTAAAAAAAAAATAATAGCGGAGAGGGAAAAAAATGTTTTAAAATGTGGCCATTTTGGAAGAGTACATATAATACCTTGAAAAAATAAATAAATAAATAAATAAAAGGAGAAAAAACCTGTGCTGAGCTTATGGTTAGATCAACAAGAATCCAAAGGTTGATATAAATGAAACACTATTATTAACGAGTTTACAATGGATACAAGTGACGAGTCCTCATTGGGAAGGGATGGTATATGGAAAGTTCACGTAATACCTTCGTGTGTATACCTCACAGCGCTTTCTTCACTTGAAAGAAGTCGGGGCGCAACTTGTTTGCAGCGTCAACATCATCAGGAGATGCCACAGCAACGATGACCCCGGTGTCTTTAACTGCTGCTATAACTTCGGCAAATTCGTTGAAGTCAGCCAACCTACATAGGGAAGTACAAAAAAATTAAGCCCCCCACCATTTGGTTCAGCTAAAAAATTGAATTAAAATCTATCGAAATCAACAATTAATTTTTAAGACAAATTTTATAGGATTTGCAACTTTTCAATCCCACATTTCATCAAATTTTATCAAAATCTATTAAAAATATGATTTTAATTAATATCAAACGGGGGCATAGTTAAAAAGCAGGAATTTTTTTTTCTTTTTATTGAAAGAATGTATAAATAAAAATGAGCTCGATGAAAAAAAAAACTATTTTCAAAAAATGAACGTCACACATGAGTTTAAAATAGTAGCCATGAATTTTACCATCTTTAGTATTTCTACTTCTCGACAAAATATGCTAGGATGGTATGTTCGGATATGTAGAGAACGCGATAGTATGTTCTAACTCAGGTAGTGAACCCATAAACAAAATCTAGAATTATCAAGACTCTTCCTTCAAATGGATTGAAT
>CAIGRB010066054.1:52932-63785 GCA_903798255.1 Fraxinus quadrangulata
ATGCCATTTTTATCACGTAAAACCTCGCATCAGAGATTCTACTGTTACTACTGTAATAAAATATATTACTAAATGTACCTTGTCGACAGTATCTCTTCTCGTCTCCTTTGCCTTTCTTCCTCTGTGACTCCCAACAGGTATCTCAACAAACTGAAGAGAATGGTGCAATCATTAGTCATGCACTGAGAGAAGAAAATGGAAGAGAAACTAAGCCCCTGTTTGTCTCCCATCCTTCAAAAACTCCTTTTTCTACATTCACACAATAAAATATTCTACACGTAAAACCAAAACTTTTCCTCACTTTTGAACCACACATTCTCCAAGAATTCACATTTTTCCAAAAAAAATTTGCCACCAAACAGGGGCTAAAGATACATGACTATATATAATGTCAAACTAGACTGCAGACGAAGCAACAGTAAAATTCTCTATGAAGAAGAAAAATAACTCTCTCAGAGCGTTTCTCCTATAATGAGCAATAATTCCATTAAAGATGAGGGGCAACAATTCACTTACCTACTGTATCCTTTGGCATCGGGTAGTTGATATGCGTCAACATCTCCAATGGTCCCAATGATTGCCTTGGTGAGAGCATCATCGTCCATTTCAAGTTCCCTCAGAAAATCACTCGTTGCATCATACACATCGAGTGTCTTCAACAAATTGGGGTCTCTATAAGACAAGTATGAGAACACGCCTAAACAGAAATATCAGAAATCAGGACTGTTGGAGTTAGTTACTGACCAAGACTACAGAACTGAATATAAGGCTGATGACTGTACCTGAATGAGTGTCGAAATCACAAAATCCCCCATAAGCCCCACCACTTACTCGTACGCGATCCCACAACCATGTATTACTAATGTACTTAGAGATCACATATGCACTACCTTTAAGTTGATACCCGGTCTGGAAAAGGTTAGCTGCTTTTCCAACATAATTTACCTGTATGCACAAATTACTCAAGTCTATTAATGAAATTGACCAAGAAAGGAATGCACTGAAGTGAAAACTGAGGAAAAAATATATTTGCCAACCTGAGTAGGTACAACAATAGCTTCATTTGTTGGGGGCAGTCGAGCACTCCAAGCAGCTGATCCAACTGGGGAACTGTTCGGAAGCATATCGAGAAATTTGCTAACATGCTTCTCTGAGTTCACAAGATTTTTTCCATCAGCTGTCAGATTTATTAGGCAGCCATTTTTTGAAATTAAAGTTTTGCGTATCTCCTCGAGGGAAGAAGATATTTCAGGCCAGTTTTTATCAACTCTCTCTTCAAGGTCTTGTAAAAATTCCAGGTAACTGCACGCATACCATAGTAACATTCGTTAGGGCCATGTTACTTCTGAAATATTGAGGTATGGATAAAATGGTGAAAAACGTTTTATTTCAAGGCTCCAAAATGCAATTGTGTCATGGCAGAAATCAAAAGGATGTACCACCCAAACCCCAACTCCACCCCTTCAATAATTAAAAATTGTGAAAGAAGTTTCTAGAATTTAATTATCAGACCTGAACAAAGTTAGTTATACAACCAGCCATGAAAACTTCTCATATTTAGTAATGTAAATAATGCATTCCTACTACCAAATAGATATTTCGAAGGTAAGAGATTTCAACCAAAAGGGCTGGTTTATTCAACACAAAAGGTCGTTGACCCACTAAAAACCAAACAAATAGTTCAACCTGACACCACCCATTTTTTCAGAGACCCAACCGGCAACATTGAGCTTTGCATCCATCCTTGCAGCTGCAATGCCATGTCCACTGCCTCTTAGTCGGTTCTGAAATTGAACAATCATAATATTACAAATTTATATTGCAAAGGTGAATAATTGCAAAGCAACTGCTTCCTCACTGCAATAGCACAACTGGTACCTCCATTCTTGCTCTGCTTTGAGAAACAAACTGCTTAAAACGCTTTTGGTCTGTTAGTTGAACATCTTGAAGAACTTTGTTGACCTACAGTCGACCATTTTGTATATCTCATCAGTCTATATTCTTCAACAGTTCGCCAGAAACTTGAATAAGAACAAGAAGAATATAACTTAATTATCAAAGCTTGCTTTCGCTTCAAACTACTAGAATTAGCTTTTATTAATAAAAGAAACCAAGCCAGGCATTCAAGTCAGAACAAGCAAGAGATAAGGTAATAGATCTAGACATATGTATGGACTCAAAATCCGTTTTTTACATATATTAAACTTAAAATACTCGTGTGATGAAGATTGAATAGCCTCAGTTATATGAATATTTCAGCAAATTAATACGAGCACGTTCATAATGTAGAGCAAAATGATTTACTCGAGGTGAAATCAGCTAACTAAATCCAGTTACATTTAAAAATCAGTAAGATTATCGATAATATTTCCTCAACAATAACCAAGTAACCATCAACAGACAACAAGCACACGTCAACGAATAAGAACAAAAGTGCTGTAAGATGCTTAACATCAGTGTCAGTGTTTCATTTTTTATAGTTACATTATAGCATATGATAAAAATCAATATCTACAAAGAGAAAATCATCCATCAAGAAATCTATAGGATTGAGGAGACTGTTGGATGTATTAATTAACAAGGATGTAAAAGGAAGAATATAACGGACAGTAGCAGATCAATTTTGGAAGTAACCAGAAATAGCCAAATGGTCATGCTAGAATGAAGTTTGCACTAGTTTGATTTTGGTGCAAATTTTATTAGTATCAGCACACAAAAAGAAAATAATATTAGCAAAATCTAAGAAACATTCACAGACAAGTGGAATATCATCAAAAAATGGGATAATCTCCAACATCACCACAAACTGAAGTTTTTCTGTTCTTGCCGATTTACTGTTGTGGTGCATGAGAAAACAGTAATTTACCAGGTTAAACAAATCTTCAGCCCGTTCAGACATAGCTTTTCCTCGAACAATGATATGGCTGGATGGCTCCTCCTTCCCCCGAATAGATGACGTGAAAGGATACACTGATATCCCACCAGTTTTTCTTCCAATTAACTGGTTCAATTGTACAAAATCTAAGTCCTTCGTACCCATCTCCAGCAGCGATTGGCTGTTGACAAACATGCACGGCATATTAAATTTAATATTCGATAAGCAGAGAATTGCAGAATTGTCATGAACCATTAATTCCATCCTTAACCAAGTTGCTCTTGGGAGAGGAGAGACTGACAGAGTTGTTATGGTCATGACCAATATTGTTTTAGTATAAAGTAATGTTTCCTTGGGAGTATTAGCCTATAATGGACCTGGTAAGTTTAAAAGAGGATTCTCAGGGGCATTTGATTCAGGAAGCTCAAAGTTATTTTAATACATCAAAAAATATGAAGTACTGTCGCTATCTCACCAGAATAGTGGTACTAAAGGAAGAAGCTCTTGTTTCAAAGAACTCATGTTGAAAACGACTTCAGCATAAAGAACATCATTTGTGAATAGGTCATGCTGCAAGACCTTTACCCCATTGATATTCCCAACCTACAATTCCACGCTCAATGAATTTCAACTCAGACAGATATATGTAACACTCTCACAGCAATACTTAGATGAATCTCATCACCTCAGTAGGAACGTGTATGGGTTTTTTGGGAATATCTTGCAAAGAAAGACTTGGCACACATTTAAGAGCTTCGGGTGGATCAGGAGTCTCCTGTTTCAACTTAAGCTCGTGTGTTGCACGTGCCAGTTCAGCAAGGTCCTCTTGGGTCATGGTTGCCTTAATCTTATCCAAAATTTCTTTCTCAGTAGCTTCATCACGAGAAGCCTTCTCTGGATCGGGCTGTCAATATAACACCATCAGTATAAGAAATAGTCATGTGATATTGCATCTGAACATCAAGAGGTGACACTTAAGAAGATAACCTGCATTTCAATAGTTACACAGTGAGGATTATTCAAGATGAATTTTTCTATTAGAGGGGCAAAGACAGCTTTGGACCCTTCCTCGGCTATTCTAGCTTTTAAGTCCTTCAAAGGTTTCTGATATTTCAATGGCTCGAATGGGTCCTTATCATATATCCATTTCCCCTATCATATACAAATCAAAATAAAAATATAAGCCAGACTTCAAAATGAAAGAAAAAAATGCGGCAGGGGAAAACCATTTTTGGTTATGAAGCGAACAGTAACTAAGCACTCCTTTACCATGGAACGAAGCATCAAAGCTAAGCCACGAGGAAATGAGCCGGTATTGTTTTCTCTCAGAGAGAACTCAATTGTATTCATCGATGCCTCCACAGCATTCGAATCAAAACCCTCATCTGCCAGCTTTTTTAATGTATTCACGATTAATTCTTCTACCTTTTGAATGTCATCTTCCGAGACACCCTTCAATCCAATACTAAACTGAGGCTGAAGGAGCTCATCTTCAACCCCACCACCGACTATAGCATCTCCTAGACCACTCTCCAGCAGGATTTTTCTCAAAGGAGAAGCAGGAGTTCCCATCATTAGATGATCCAGAAAACCCAAGGCCAGTTCAGTTTCCAAGTCTAGAGGGATTTCAGAGAGCAGCCAATTAAGGCATATCATGTGCTTCTTTTTCAAGTCACCACCATCTGCAGCAGGGTATTTCTCAAGTATCCTGACTGGTACTTTGAAAAGTTTCTGTGGTTCAACTCTTGATTCCTCAGGAGCTGAATTTGCTTCAAACTTGTTTAGATATTCTGTGTGGAAAGCATGAAATAAATGTGAGGAACAACTGTTCTCAAATCATCTGCAGACTTCCTTAATGGACGTATCAATGGCAAAAACGTAAAAATAACGGAATTTCATCCTCGCAACAAGTGCATAATTTTTTAATCTAAGCATTAAACATTCAGATTCAATTCAGATGAGGCCCATGTTTTCAAGAACAAATACGCACACATGTAAGGAATATTATGGGTGTGTTTGTCTCCCATTATTGGGAGAAAAATAGAGTAATGAATAGTATTTTTTGGAGAATGTGTGGTTGAAAAGTAAAGTAACTTTATTGGTTTGTGTGTAGAATATTTTATTTGGTGAATGTGGTGGAAAATCTTACTGTAGCAAATAATTTTTTAGAATAATGGTAGACAAACAAGAGCTATATAAATATCATACCATCAGGAATATTTAGAGCTTAATATATTGAGGAGAGTAATTCAGGCAGATATCTTGGATTATTATGCATACAGCTTACATTGATTCTAATAGCTAAAAGACTACAATTAAAAGATGATAGAAGAATACCACTTAAGATGTGTAAACGCTCATTTGGGTTATCGTCTCCATAAAACCATATCCTCGCATTGCTGGGATGATAATACTTGCTATGAAACTCCTGTGGACAAAATGTATGAAGAACCAAATCACCCTTGAGGACAAGTAACAAAGAAAATAATATGTTCCTTGAACATACAACCCAATATGCATATGCTTCGTTGCATAGGCTCAGCTAAAGAGTATTGGTTAGAATCCCCTTGTCCAATGTTGACTCTTAAGTATCATGGCTATTTAAATCATTTTAGAGAATCTGCCTGAGTACTTTATCCATTCTATTGATTGAAAAACAGGTTTGGTGAAGGCATGACATGTCATGTAGTGTTTGTGAGTGTGTACATACACGTATAAATGCTGTTAATACCAAATAAAAGTATACAGAGGAAGTAATACATAACATTTGATTTGGTCATTTCTACATTTTTACGCAAGAAATAATGAACTAGCTTCAGAAAATGCAACCGACCTTAAATTCCTCAAAACTAAGTTTTGGAATCACTTGTGGATCACCACCACTGTCAACGCCATAAGTATTGTCTGGAAAAAGAGCCTGCACAGAAGTAATATATTATTTAACAAGATCGTCATTGGTTACTCTTATAAGGCATGAATGTGCAATGGTTGCTTGTGGCAAAGGAAAATATCATTAATCACATTTTTAATGCACTATCTGTATGCTCAGGTCATACAGCTGCCAAATTCAATATTAAACCAGTTCATGAATAAGAAAACAAAACCTGTTGAGATGCTCGGCCTAGTATGCTGTCAGGCTGAGAATAAACACCTTTCATCTCATTGAAAACAACACCTGCAGTTGACCACAGATATAATTCTTGGCAATGTCAACAAGCTGAAAAGTTGCTTCTTGATAAATAAATTTTTTTTATTACCAATGAAGAAGAAAGGGGCATCATTATAAAGAGAAAATGAAATGTCATCTGGAACAAAAAAAAAAAAAGAGGGATTAGATGCAACCTTTGTATGTTATGTCTTCTGAGGGGTCATTCAGTTCGTAATGCCAGCCTTCCTGTTGAAAGGTCTTGACGTCTTCTACACATCTTGGAAAAAAGACAGCGTCTAAATATACATCGACCAAGTTATAGAAATCCTGTTTGACAACAACATTAATATATTGGTTCAGGCGAGATCTAGGAGAAATTTTACTATATTTTATTCAAAATAAAATAAAACCTTTGTATTTGTGGAAGCAACAGGATAACAAGTCCTATCAGGATATGTAAATGCATTCAGAAATGTATGCAAGCTTCCTTTCAACAATTCAACAAAGGGTTCTTTCAAAGGATATTTTCTTGAACCACACAACACGCTGTGCTCCAAAATGTGAGGGATTCCAGTTGAATCTTTTCTGCATTAACAACAATTAGGCCAGTTTGTTAAATTTAAATATAATAAGTTAGAAGAAAAATATAGAGATGTTTAATAAGGACAACTAAACTAGCGACATCTGTGCTCACAAAAGCTACTTGCAGCATAACAAATTGCTCTAGCCACTCATCAGAAAGGGAGGAGAGGAAAGTGAAAAAAAAACCGCCAGATGACCACTCCCATAAAAATGGGATGCCACTATTCCATGGCACTTGTGTCACTGCACCATGCAGCATCATCTACCACTACTACCAAGGAGATTATTTTTCCCTTCCACTTTACTTTAAGCAGGAAAACAGTCAACCAGACACCAAACAATGAATAAAAAAACAATTTTCCCATGTAAACTAAGATAATAAGAAAATCCTTCAAGTGTAGCATACTGCAAATGAGTAGCTAGGGAGCACAAATTATTTATAAAAATTCACAGACTACCAGTCCAGAAAAACACTAAAATTTCCCTACATATAGATTTATATCCAAATATATTACACATTTACATAGATCTTCAGTGACCTGAAAGATCTCTTTTAATTCAGAATTACATAATGTAATCTATTTTATTCTATTCGATCTCCACAAACCAACGCTACCAAGACTGACTTGATTAATTTTCTAAATTATGAGGTTTACATGAATTAATAATGTGAATGCATGAGTATATACAATCAATGGCGTATACATGTCAAAATATTCAAGATGTGTACATATGTACTCACGGAGGAGTCCGGAAAACAATTCCAAAGACTTTATTCTCATCGTCATTCGACACGGACATGACCTCAGCTCCAGTCTTTTTATGCTTATACAAAACAGCTCTAGATTTACACTCTTCAACGAATTCCTCCGACACTTTCTCGAACCCGAGCTTCTCCACCAAGTCATTATCCGCCACCAAAACCTCTAAAAAATTATATTAAATCCAAAATCATATACAATTAATCACAGTATCTTGATCGTAAAAGACGTTAAGGTACCTGGAGCTGACTGGATAGAAGATGGGGCCGTGGCTTGGACCGATAGACAAAAGTGTCTTTTCAACTGAAGCGAAGGACGGGTCGAGGTGGAGATGAAACGAAGATGATTGCGAAGAAGAGAGCGCCTGTGTACATTGGGGATAAAACGGTGTCGTTTCGGGGTGATAGAAGAGATGCGAGAGAGTCTGCGTACGGAGCGGGAGAATATTCCAGCGGAGGCGAGCGGAGAGGACGGAGAAGAAGAGGAGGAGATGGAGCGTAACACCGCTCTCTCCATTGGCGGCTGTTGAGATAGGAAAATGTGTGTCGAGTGAGAGAAGATAATTTGGGAGAGTTGGGGTTTATGACTGAGAGGGAAAAATGAATAAATATCAAGGTGGGGTGAGTAGTGGTGGTGGATTGGGGGACAAGTTAAATGTGTGTATTTCCAAAATTCGTTGTTGAAAAATTAAAATAACGGTCTAATATTTTTCTGGCGGAGCATTAAGCCATTTTGCAATCTTCTCCTCCTCTTATTTTTTTGCTTTTCATTCTCTTACTTATTTTTAAAAAAAAAAATTGTACTTATTTTTATAAACAATTTTAGCATTCGAATTAAAATTAGATTTTTAGTAGATTTTAATAGAAGTTGAAAAATTGTGAATCCTACAAAATATGTGATTAAAAATAATTGTTGACTAAATTTAAATTAAAATCATGAATTTAATTTGTACCAAACAGGGACTTAATAAAAGTTATGTTTTTTTTTTCTTTTTTGAAACATTAATAAAATTTATTAAAAATGTTATTTGTTAACTAATTTTTTTGAAAGATTTTTATTAACTATTTGTTTCAACTGTTGTAAATAGGAGCATTCGTCTGCTCTCGATCCAAAACTGCATCCGCAATCTGGAAGATAGGAAGAGGGACCTCCTCGACGAATGAAAAGGGCTCATTGTGCGGGTCGTCATCCTCAGTGACCGGGGAGACTAGAAGAGTCCTTCGACTCTTTCTAGAAGATTTCAATTAGTATTCAATTGAAGTAAATTAGTGTGTCTTTTGTTTGCGTAGTAAATGGTCGTGGTCATAAACAATGACCACGATTTATGTTATTATTTCATTCTTGTAAATCGATAGAATGTTGGGCTGGAGCCTAACAACCTAGCCCACAGGCTCAGTCTGCCAGCTTGTGGCTTTACGTATTCGGGCTTTGATTCAAGTCACAACTTACAATTACTTGCAATAAAATCCATATTCAAATTCACCCATTTTCATTTTTACTAGCAAACAGAATTTCTCGATCGTGAGATTAAGATTAGCTCAAGTGGTTAAAGCAAATTCTTACTATTATCTAAGTTCGATAATCAATTGACATACTTGCAAAATTAGCAAATGCCGAGTTTAAAGATTGAGCTTATTATGCGTCATTTTGAATGTGAGAGCACTGATGCACTATATGATTGACAGTTATAGACTGATTTAAGACTATTAGCCTTGTTTATGATTATTTGGTTCCTATCAATTGAGTGAAGTGTATTAACCAGATTTTTGGTGAGCTTGCTAGGGAATCTACGAGCAACTTCACTTCATAGGTTGTTTGGGCATGATATCTTTCTTATTAGACATTCTAGACACGTCTAATCGAACAACTCTCTAAGAGAGTGCCTAGATTGTTAAGCATTTTCATGCGGATCGAAACATACGCAACAAGGGATTTTACAACTTTTATAATTATGATCATCGTCTATATCAAGTTCTATATCAAGTTTGTTGCATGATATTGAGAGCATCTACAGGGAGAGGGATTACAAGTGCTCAATTTTTACAATTTTTAAGGAATATAATTACGATCATCGTCTATATTAATCTTTACAATTTTTATTCTTATATTTGAATTCAGGATTAAAAAAAACAGCAAAAGTTTATGTCATCCTTCTTATTAACATATTCACTGGTGACTTGATATTGATCTATTTTGATGTTTTACTAAATCTGCAAAAGTTCCTCAAATATCTCATAATAGAAATATTATAACTGTGTCAAAATGTTATTTTCCTTTTTGTGAAGAATTTTGTCAGATTAGATTAATATAATATTGCATGTAATGCATTGAGAGTTCTCGAATGCAATTTTTTCTATTCAAATTCACCCATTTTCTTTTTTACTAACAAACAGAATTTCTCGATCGTGAGATTAAGATTAGCTGAAGTGATTAAAGCGAATTCTGATTATTTGGTTCCTAATAATTAAGTGAAGCGTATAGACTGATGCACTATATTATAGACAGTTATAGTAGACTGATTTAAGACTATTAGCCTTGTTTATGATTATTTGGTTCCTATCAGTTGAGTGAAGTGCATTAACCAGATTTTTGGTGAGCTTGCTAGGGAATCTACGAGCAACTTCACTTCATAGGTTGTTTGGGCATGATATCATTCTTATTAGACATTCTAGACACGTCTAGTCGAGCAACTCTCTAAGAGAGTGCCTAGATCATTAAGCCTTTTTATGCGGATCGAAACATACGCAACAAGGAATTTTACGACTGTTATAATTACGATCGTTGTCTACATCAAGTTTATTACTTCAGCCATACAACATAGGAGATGCTGCATCTTCAAAATTTGGTATCACTACTATATTAAAAGAGAGGATGGCAAAATACTATTCATTTTTGCACCTTCCATTTCACACCTAAACTGGTTTCTCACTATTCATTAACAGGGTTGTGCACTACTCATCCATAAATATCTCAGTGTGAAAAAAAAAAACAAAATTCCTACAATTGTTGACTAATTGGTATTTGAAAATATCCCTGTTTCATTGTGGATTTCCTACATACGTAAATATCCCTCCTTTTGTCGCTTCCTGCTACTTTCACTTAAATTTTCCGTAACAACATTCCTTGCTACAAAAAAATATATTACCATTATTCAACATGAAGCACACAAAAAATAGCAGAAGAAAATGAATTCTGGTTGATGTAATTTGTTTGGAAGTGATAAGGGAGAGAGGCGTGTGAGAAGAAGTAAAGATGCATGGAAAATGCTTAAAGAAATGGAGAAAATTCAGAGACACAAGCGGTGTCTCCGAATTGGTCCGTGTCTCCGAAATATTCAGAGACACTGCCCGTGTGGTGGATGATGTCCAGCACATCTTCTTAAGTGGATTGTGTGTTAGATATTTGCTCCATGCCTACCTTTTCACATAATCAAATCTGTGCTATATTCAATAGCATGACAATGGGGGCTGGGTATAAGGAAAAAAAA
>CAIGRB010066060.1:19659-66740 GCA_903798255.1 Fraxinus quadrangulata
AAGTCCAATTTAATGTCTACGAGGAAAGATAAACTGACCATCAAATGATATATTTCTATTGCCTTCCCTGTTGGAGAGTTCTGGTTGGTTAAATTAATCAAAATCTAATATTACAAATACACTAATTTCAAAATCCTTGGGAATTTTGGGTTTTTATTAGCAGTTTTCTGAGCATTCCTTGACTCTTTAGATAAAATATTCACTACTCTTTATCTTCTAGGGTTAGAAATTACTAATTCGCGATTGGTATATGATTTGACTCCATTTTTCCTTATCTTGGTTTCAAATTTGTGTAGAACTGCCTTTGAAGATGCATTCCGCTTAATGTATGCTTTGCCGTCAAATATAGAAGCTCTTCCACCCATGCCTGAAGATGGCGGACATTGGTCAGCTCTACATAGCTGGGTGATGCCAACTCCTTCCTTTCTGGAGTTTGTTATGTTTTCAAGGTAGCAGAGAGCATTTTTTATTCATTACTTATGATGACGTAATTAATATCCTAACACAATATTTTACATTCAAGGTGATCAAACTAATTATGAGCTTTTGGCAAATTTCGATATCAGGATGTTTGTTGATTCTCTCAATTGTTTGCACGTGAATTCGAGCACAACATCTGATTGTTTGCTGGGGTTTACAGCAATCGAGGTAAACTCTTGCGCCAAAAAGAGTTGGGCAATGATGCACTATTGGTCCTCAACCTATTGCTCAAGGAGTTAGTTGGTCTTTGACACTTGATTATAGTTGCACAATCAGTCCCCAACTAAGAAACCATCCAAATCATAGTCAAACGGTCACATGGCCCTCTTGGAAACATGACTAATTTTCTCGGAAACCTGACAGTTTCAAATTTCTGTGTACTAAGCTATATTATGAAACAAAACCTAGTTTCATAGAATCACAATTTAATGGAGACTTGGATGGTTTCCGTCATTGGAGACTTATTCTGTGACTATAATGAAAGGTTGAGGATCAACTTACTCCTTTTAAAGATTGGGTGGGGGCCAACTTGTTAACGGTGCAATTTTCTCAAGCTATCACAATTTTCGTCTAATGAAAAGAAGATTCTCATGTTTGATTATTTATTGTCAACCAGAAGCAGCATTGTTACTGTCGGCTTCTGGAACTCCTAGTCAACGTTTGGGCTTATCATAGTGCACGGAAGATGGTTTTTATTGATCCTCAGTCTGGTTTGTTGGAAGAGCAACACCCTATTGAACAGCGAAAAGGATTTATGTGGGCGAAGTACTTCAATATTACGTTATTGAAAAGTATGGATGAAGACCTTGCAGAGGCTGCAGATGATAACGACCATCCATATGAAACATGGTTATGGCCATTGACAGGGGAAGTTTACTGGCAGGGAATATACGAGAGGGAGAGGGAAGAAAGATACAGGCTAAAGATGGACAAGAAGAGGAAAACAAAAGAGAAACTATTTGAAAGGCAGAAGTACGGGTATAAACAGAAAACCCTTGGAGGATAGGAATCTGAAGAGCTTGTCCTGAGGATTTTGAATTTCTTGATGAACCTCTCGACTTCTAATACGGCAGTCGAACCAGTTGGCCTTTCTGTGCTTCTCTTGGAAGAAACCTGTGGCTTGATTCTTTGTAACAGCATCGATATACTTTCCACTGAAATTATTCTGACTTGACACATACATAGGAGGGGACACGAGGCCGAGTAATGCAAATATATGACTCGAGCCAGCACTTTTGAAGGCATTACAGCTCTAACAGATACTCTTTTGAGGGGCAGCAAATTTGATTGAAATTCTTTTGCCACTATTTTAGACATTGCACAAGTAACTGAGCATTTATTCTTTACAGCGTGTATATGTCCTTGGTAATAATGGATCCAATTTCCTTTTTTCTTTTGGTTCCATGCTGATAAATCCGTTGAAAATCACGTGATGGACATCTAACTAGCAAATATGCGAAAGAGTAGCCCACTGATTTTATTTTGTTTATTTTCTGTGGAGTAGGATGGATGGCGATACTTCAAACAGTTTTTTTTAATATAAATTACGCTGAACTTTCCGAAATATTTCTCAGTTGTCATTAAACTTTAAGTTATTTTAGTTGTCATTACATTTATTATAATATAATCTCATTGATCATTATGTTGCTCACTGTTTCAAAAGTTAACGAATTAGATGAACGCTTGACTAATAGCATATCAAAGGGACTTAAAAGTCATAGGCTGGTGGAATACTACTTAGCACTTCTGTTAGTTCCAGACGGGAAGAGGTCATGAGGTCATCAAAATGTTATTTCATCAATCATTTCAAGTTTCATGTTCGTTAACTTTTAAAACAGACAAAGAGTGAAGGATTGAGCTCATGTCTGGAAGCAATTTAAATTGGACTAACCTCAATTTCTTTATGAATTTGTTTACTTGCACACCATGTTTTACATCCCCTTACAATAGGAGGGTTGTTTTTTGTTTTTTGGAAGCATCTTGTACACCAAGGTGTAAAACCCTGGGTTACAAATAGCATATCTCTTTCTTTATTGTTGATAAAGTATAAGTGGGTTATTGACAGATTTTTTTGACATCCTAATCAATAAATTATCATTTAAAAATTTATTTTCAAATATACCCTTTTAGAATAGTGACTCTTTGAAAACTCGCAAGTACAAGAGATCGTGATCAAATAATATAATGGTGAATTAAGTATCGAACCTACGAAAATTACGTGTTCTATTGAGTTAAAGTTAATAATACCATTAATCGAATAACAATAATGAGTTGTAATAAATTTATGTCTAATTTATCACGTAACTAGAAATCAAAGTAAAGGTTTATCAATTTTTGAGATGTAACGCTAAGATGTAGAATCTATTTTGTTATTCTATTTCTAGTACAATAATTAAAATTACTATTTGTTAGAATGGGTATATACTATTCATTCCCACACTGTAAATAGGCTACTGGGACTGGTCCTTTTAACTCTTCTTTTGTCATAATTTCTCACCCAACAATCTAGGACGGAAACAGCTCCAAATGCTTTCTATTATAGTCGCCGATGAGCTTCTTCTCTGCACTCGGACGATCATCACCATTCCAATTATCAATACCATCCCTGTTAAGAGCTTGCAAAACCATTAAAGAACTAAACATAGTGCATGCCCGTATCATCTACGCAGGCTTAGAGCAAGACCATTTCTTGATTACACAATTCATATCTCTTTGCAATCAATTTCCGCCCACCAACCTTAAGTACATCACTAGCATTTTTAACCGCGTTGTTAGCCCCAATATTTATCTTTGGAATAATCTGATTAAAGCCCAATGTGAGGATTCTGAGATTAATGAGTGTTTCTTGGTTTTTAAGAGAATGAAAAGGGAGTCAACTGTGGGTCCTGATAAGTATACCTTTCCCTCTTTGATTAAAGCTTGCTCTAATGCAAACGCTTTGAGGGAAGGGAGGATTATTCATGGGTTGAGTGTGAGGTATGGGACGGAGGGTGATGTGTTTGTGGGCTCCAGTTTGATTGATTTGTATGGTAAGTGTGAGGAGATTAACTCTGCACGAAAGGTGTTTGATGGAATGAGCGTGACAAATGAGGTCTCTTGGACGGCTATGATGGTTGGATATTTAAATTCTGGAGATTTGTTCAAGGCGAAATATCTATTTGATGAAATGCCTGTGAAGAGCTTGGTTACGTGGAATGCCATGATTAAGGGGTTGGTGAGGTTGGGTGAATTGAAGAGTGCTAGGATTTTGTTTGATAAGATGCCTGAGAGAAATAAGGTCTCTTTTACAACAATGATTGATGGGTATGGCAAGGCTGGTGACATGGCTGCTGCAAGGTTGTTGTTTGATGAGTTATCAGAAAAGGATTTGTTCTCGTGGTCTGCATTGATATCAGGGTATGTGCAGAATGGGAAGTCCAATGAGGCCGTGAAAGTTTTTGGCGAACTGTGGGCTATCAATGTTAGGCCTGATGAATTTATAATGGTGAGCTTGATGTCTGCTTGTTCCCAATTGGGGTGTCTAAAGCTTGCAAAATGGGTCGATTCTTACATAACTAACAACTCGTTCGATCTTGGACGTGCTCATGTTGCTGCGGCTCTTGTGGACATGAATGCAAAGTGTGGGAATATGGAGAGAGCGAATTTTTTGTTTGAGAAAATGCCTAAACCTGATTTGATTTCGTTTTGTTCTATGATACAGGGGTTTTCTATTCATGGGAATGGTGTTCAAGCGGTTGCACTGTTTGATAGGATGATAGATGAAGGGCTAAGGCCTGATGGTGTGGCATTCACAGTAATCTTAGCAGCATGTACACGTGCAGGCCTTGTTGATGACGGATCTCGTTATTTTGACAAAATGATTAATGAATACTCTCTGAGTCCATCTCCCGATCATTATGCATGTATGGTTGACCTTCTAGGTAAGTCAGGAAAGCTGAAGGCCGCTTACGAGCTCATAAAGTCGATGCCCGTGGAGCCTCATGCTGGTGCTTGGGGTGCTCTTCTTGGGGCTTGTCAGCTACATTGTGACACTGACTTAGCTGAGGAAGTAGCACATCGACTTTTTGAGCTTGAGCCTCACAGTGCTGGTAGTTATGTCCTTTTGTCCAACATATATGCAGAAGCAAATCGATGGTTGGAGGTATCACATTTAAGGGACAAAATGAGCGAGAGGGGAGTTCGAAAGATACCTGGTTGCAGTTTTGTAGAGTTATAAGTCTGGACTTGATTCCACATTTTTGAAGTGTTGAGGCAGTGTGATTCTACTAAGTTCAATGAGTTGGAGACTGTCTTTTTGCTTGTTTCTAACTCAGTTTGAAGCCAACACATACATTGCAACAATATGACATATGGACGATAAGGGTTCGCAGTTAATTGATATGCATGAAATATTTGTCCATTAATGGCATTGCTCTATTGACTGAGGGAAGGCTTTTGCTGCTTGTCCCTGGATTAAATCCCGGGTCAAAGGCGCCCCTAGTTTGACCTGGGATTTAATCCTGGGACAAGTAGCACGGTTCCTGAGGGAATTTACATCATGAAAGAATCAATGCTGGCTATAACAGTATTGCAGCCATTGTCTGTAGTGTTATTCGACCAGATTGGTTTTTGTGAGTATGGTTATTCATTCCTTGTGAAAAAATGATCATTTGAAGAAGTGGAAGGGGGAAATAGAAAACAAAGAAAAGAGCTCTCTGTTCACTAAATCCAGTTTAAATGTTCTGGTTCCTGTCAACTTTTATATCAATACGTCCCGCCATTTAGTACCTGAAAGGATATGGTTGAATGGAATGCAAAGAAGCATTAGGCAGTACCCTCCAAAGAAGAAGTTTTATGATGCAGGTTCATCGAAGATGTACCAATTTTTTTTTTTTTTGCAGTTGGTGGAAGGAGATTGACCGAAAATTGATGTACTGCTCGGATATTATTAGCCACTCTCTGTGTTGAAAGTGGCCTCTGCTAAGTGTGTTGCTACAGCCAGGTTTTCCCTTCATCCACCACCCTTCTGTTTGGAGGGTTCCGAAAGTCTACCTCAACCAAAAAATAAAAGCCCCAATAATCAGGTGGAACTTGGACTTCTTGAAGACATTTTTTTTATAATAAATGAGGGCATAGCCAGTAAAAAGGGAGACGTATTCTTTTATGTTCAAAGGCCCCGAATTTTGGTCCATTACTGTAAGAAAGGCAGCATATTTTACAAGTTTCATGTTGATGTTGTTCGAAAGGCCTTTCTTATTCTGATAGCCTGGCTTGGTCAATATGGATCTTCGCTCATGGGGCCCTTACAGCGAACTCTATCGAAATATCCAATAAACTGAAAAATTCTACTGAGTACCCATAGCCAAAATAATCGAGGGGAAGGTGGTGTGACGAGAAAGTGCGGATCAGCCAAAAGAAGAAGACGAGGCCGAATCAGGAGGTGTGGTCAATCTATCTTTTATACATGTGTTTTATCTATTTGACTCAAGAGGAGAAGAAGACGACGATACCAAAAGAACCACCACACCAATGGAAGAGGGACAACTGGGGGTTATTTTTTTGATGAAAGGGGGTCCAGAATCATCGTTTATAACCAAATTCTCGAATATGGGGCTTGCAATTTCAGGAAGCACTACAATTGAAGTGGGTAATCCGTATTGGGAATTTTCAAGAATTCGAATGGTACACATACATCCTGACCTGTTACCAACCCCTAATTGAGTTGTTGAAACATTTGGTCAACTTTCCAAATCAATGCCACATAACAAACAACTAAAGAGTGAAAATTATTCATGTTTGTCGGATCATCTTAAAAGTTTTCTCCGAGACACACATTCTATATCTGTGTACTTATCCAATTGAGTGCAAATTTGTGTACTTTCATAGTGATCCTCACGTCAATGTCTGAATCAGACTATGAACATCTTTAAATATGCTATATTAAGGCATTTTTAGCCCCCGTTTGAAATTCATTCTATTTCTCATTTTATTTCTCATTCTTCATTTCAATCATATATTCTATCAATAAAATAATATTACACATAAACCCAAAAATTTTCCTTACTTTTTAACCACATAATCTTCCATCAATCACTATTCCAAAAAAATTTTTAAACCCAAAATGGGTGTCAAACAGGGGCTAAGAGGAACTTGGACTTCTTGAAGACATTTTTTTTAATAATAAATGAGGGCATAGCCAGTAAGAAGGGAGACGTATTCTTTTATGTTCAAAGGCCCCGAATTTTGGTCCATTGCTGTAAGAAAGGCAGCATATTTTACAAGTTTCATGTTGATGTTGTTCGAAAGGCGTTTCTTATTCTGATAGCCTGGCTTGGTCAATATGGATCTTCGCTCATGGGGCCCTTACAGCGAATTCTGTCGAAATATCCAATAAACTGAAAAATTCTACTGAGTACCCATAGCCAAATAATTGAGGGGAAGGTGGTGTGACGAGAAAGTGCGGATCAGCCAAAAGAAGAAGACAATAGGCCGAATCAGGAGGTGGAGGTCAATCTATCTTTATACGTGTTTTATCTATTAGACTCGAGAGGAGAAGAAGACGACGATACCAAAAGAACCACCACACCAATGGAAGAGGGACAACTGGGGGTTATTTTTTTGATGAAAGGGGGTCCAGAATCATCGTTTATAACCAACTTCTCGAATATCGGGCTTGCAATTTCAGGAAGCACTACAATTGAAATGGGTAATCCGTATTGGGAATTTTCAAGAATTCGAATGGTACACATACATCCTGACCTGTTACCAACCCCTAATTGAGTTGTTGAAACATTTGGTCAACTTTCCAAATCAATGCCACATAAAAAACAACTAAAGAGTGTAAAATTATTCATGTTTGTTGGATCGTCTTAAAACTTTTCTCCAAGACACATTCTATATCTGTGTACTTATCCAATTGTGTACTTTCATAGTGATCCTCACGTCAATGTCTGAATCAGACTATGAACATCTTTAAATATGCTATATTAAGGCATTTTAAGGAGCTTGTATGTTATAGTAATAATGGTTTTATACTGTGTATTTTGCTTGTCAAGAAACAAAAAGAAGAAAAAGAAATCAAATATTGCTGGAGCTGTTGTTCCATCTTAAATTAAATTTGCCAATCTCCCTGGATATTTGATGACTAGTTTGGACTTTTCAGAAATTTAGTACACTGTATTTTCTTTGCTATGTACCAGTTTGACCCCATTATTATGTGAGGATTGATAATTTTTTTAAGAACGTATGGTTAAAAAAGTGTTTATATGTAATATTATTTTACTGAAATATGTGTGATTGATAAAAAAAAAAAGGTGAATTATAATTACAAATATTCTTGTTGTATCGGGGGGTTGTCAACCCCCCCTTACTTAGGTAGGTCAACCCCCCAACTTAGGTGAGCCCTCTATTGTGAGGGGGTTGGTAGGGCCCTCCCGATACATATAGCCCTGCTCTTATAATTAAATGGAGTGTAATGGGGCCAAACTGAGGCTGAGTTTGCCTTTTCCTTGTACAGATCAAAGGTTGAGACGAAATCATGATTTCTTTCACATCATGATGCATTCTTTTTACTTTTATTAAATGAATTCACGATATAGTTCAGCAAAATCATTGTCAATGGAACATAATTTTAGCCCTGGTTCAATGTTGATTAAAATTTTTAAGTTAAAATCAATAATTAATTATAAATGTATGTAAAATACACAACTTTTTACTCATACTAAAAATTTGACTTTAATTTACACAAAACATGGACTTAAATGACAATCCTTTAGACCGATTTAGTTCTCGATTTAGTTCCATTTTGCCCAAAACTTGTTTTCAAAAAATAATTTTGCACATGAATCAAAACAAAAAAAACAAAAAAAAAATCAAACTTTTTAATATTTAATGGTAGCAAACAAATAATATCTTGAATCTCGACAACTAGACAGAATTAATCCAAATCCAAAAAGATTCAAAGTCGTATAAAATATGTACTCGGATCATCAATGAATTCCAACATTGGCGACACAAAGGCAGACATAAATATTCATCCATGAATATTATATATAGATCAACAAAAGATAGCATAATTTTCGCGTAAATCAGAGTTAGGTTTTGTTGATCTGTACCGAAATTCAATTCAATAAGGAAAATGTGCTCCCAATTCCCTTTAAAGTAATCAACAATCTGCCTGCCTTTACATTTAGCACCAATCAGATTACAACATTTAATGGATTCCTGTTGCTCACTTATTGGACCGTAGGGTTTTTCTTTCCATCTATATGTATGTTAGTGCAGATAAAGTTGCGTTCCGTTTTAAGCTGCTTTTTTTGAATATCGATTTCAGCTGTTATTCAATTCTGGGTAAGTTTTTCTTCAAGTGATTCTTAATTTATTTTTGCCTTAATAAATTTATGTGTTTTAGCTACTGCATGATTTCCTTGAATTTTTTTGTATGAGTAAAATATTATTGCTTTTAGTGTCCCTGATCCGATTGTTTATTTATTTCTTCAGGGTTTGGAAGTTGCGTTGTACATGAAATTCTTCGTCCCGCCAGTGAATGTATATTATTTATTTATTTTTTCTTTTTTGTTGGATCGTTCGTTATTCCATATTGGTACTTTAGCTGCCTCACTATTTCTTGTTTCTTCTAATTTTTAATTAAAATGCTACTGCACTTTATTTGCTATGTGTCTGTCATCTGATACAGTTGATTCTTTTGCTTGTGCGGCAATTTGTCTAAATTTATTTATTTTCTGAAATCGATGATTCAAATCTAGTGAAGAATGCTAAGATTTTGCAGTAACACTCTCGATCATATACAACATTTGTGTGTGTGTTGCACACGATTATTCTTGTTCACACACACACACACACACACACAAAACACGGATAGGCAGACACCCACTCGAGAAATTTATAAGTAAAAGGAAGATGTCACAGTTTTGTGTTCATATTTGCAGGTTTGCAATCTTGGTGTGGTTAGACCATGCATGTGACTAAGGGTGGCTGGGTTGGGCAAACATTTGCCCTTGCTGTGAACGATGACTCGAGAGGGAGGAAGTCAAGGATCAGACGTTCAAAAGAAGAAAGGAAGGAAATGGTTGAATCTTTCATAAATAAGTAATTTCTCTACCCCTGGTGATCATGTATTTTTGACCTTAATCATCATCAATAGCATGCTTGTTTAAGCTTAAATCGTTTACTTATAAGTAAATAAGTGAGTTTTAAAGTAAGCAATTTATTTATTGATCAAAGTTGGAAATATTTAAGTTAGAAGTAATAGATGCTTTCAAAATAACTAACATTTTAAAGGTCAATTACTTTTCTCTAGTCTTACATGCACCTCAATTAATTTGTTATTCCTCTATTTTCTGTTGACTCTCAGGATGCTTCAACCTGCAAACCGTCACAAACACCCATTTTTAACAAATAGCAAGCTTCTATTATTATGTAATCCTTCTTGTGTACAACAATTATGTGATGCCATGAGTTGAACAGTTTTAAAATTCCCGAGTAAAAACAGTGAATGAACCATTAGACAGTTAGTCAAATATAGGTGCACGGTTTACTTGTATTGTAGTTATGCTAAGCCAGCAAGCAGATCTTGACACAATGTGAATGTAGCAAATCTGATTGAACTGCTAACTTTTTAAGATGAGAATTTGAGAAGATTAATGTTTTATTGCATAAAGAGTAACAATTAGCATGAGGGTGTGGTAGTTGGGCGGTTGAAGTTTTAATTTAGGGTACATAAACTTAATTTATATCTTCCCTATGGCATGGATCTTTACCACTTGTGGGACATGGAGTTCCATCCCAAAAGTAACTTATAGAGTGGAGTAGCCCAACTCCCTTATAAACCCAAGTCCATCCGCATGTCTAGCAGATGTGGGACTTTTGTTTTGCACACCTCCAAAACTGATTGCTATGTTGCTGCTCTTATGTAGTTTGTATTTGATCATTCTATATCCTTGTGTTTTCTTCGCTTCCTTGTTTTGGTTTTTAGTGTACATTGCCACTAAAATTAGTTTATTCCTTGAATGCCTGCAGATATCAGAAATCGAATAATGGGAATTTTCCGTCACTTAATCTCACTCACAAAGAAGTTGGTGGATCTTTTTATACGGTGCGAGAAATTGTTCGAGAGATTATTCAAGAGAACAGAGTGCTTGCTCCAGCTAAGTCATTTCTGAAGGAGCATAACAACTCTGAGTTTCTGAAACATTACCCGCTGGGATCGATTTCTATTCAACCCCAGATTGATTTCTTATCAGATAAAGCTCATGCTGTAATTGATATCACGCCTGATGATCATCAGGTTACAACTGAAAAGCACATTTCTATTTCTAATGGGACATTCCATGGACCCGAGTCCTTTGCATTGGATAGTGATGTGAATGGGCATAGTCAGGCAGTTCAGGAAAACAAAGGATCAGATGGACAGAGTACAAAACATGGTGCATTCATTCCTCAAGATACCAGCGTGGAAGATGTCTCAAAGGATAGTAAGCAGTTTTCTCAACCTAAGAGTCAGGAGTTTGAGAATGAACAAATTGTAAACACTAGTGGTGGGCCCGGGAATCATCGAGAATGTGATCGGCAAAAATTTTCACGATTTAGTGGGGAAGTTTCTGAACCAGGGACTAAGAGACTTAGTGATGAGCAAATTTTATATGTGGATCGAATACTTGAAAGAAAAACCAAAGAATATGAAGAGCTAGTAGGTATGGAGTCAGTAGTGAGGGAGAGTCCCGGTAGAGAGAAAGCTGGGGCTGAAGAACTGAAAGAGTCAGAAGCTGCAATATCTCCTGTTAATGCAGATGTGGTTTTGGAGAAATTCCCAATGAGGCCTCTTTCTACAACTTATGATGCAGATGGAGGATCTAGTAAATCAAGTGATGTCACTGGAGCTTTGGGATATGGAGCAACTCAACATGACAGAACATCTTTTGAAAGCTTTTCTGGTTTGATAAATGAAGAGGTGGGTGAAAAGTTTCCCGGTTCAACAATGAAAGGGAACAGTGAGTTCAGGGATAAAAAACCACTGAAACATGAAGGCCTGTCTTTGGAAAGTTCAAATTGCTGTGGAACAGATGAAGCTACTGCACTTGATATTCACCGCATTAGAGACGTTGAAGTCAAGCACTCCTTGCCTGATGGAACCACGGTAAGTAGTAGAAGGCAATTCTTGTCTTCTCTAATCGGGAGTAAGAAATTGGTATGTCATCTTCTTTAAGAAACACAGACTCTTCTCCTAGAGTGGCATGCCCATGTTCGTGTCCAACAGTATGGGACACTGATACTCCTCAAACACTCAGGAACATGTGTCTAACATGCCACATGGTGTGTCCTATTCTATAAACGTTGTTTTTACATTCTTGGCACGCCATGTAGCATGCCATACATCTGTGTTTTTTATTTGTGACATGCTGAGTACATTCATAGCACATCTAGGACCTGACAAGCCTGATTGATAAATTTTGGAATATAAAGTTTTACTTATTAAACTTTTGTGCAAAAGAATCAACACAATGGGATTTTTTATTTTTATTTTTTTTAATCTACTCTATGCAATTTTTAATGCATTAATATTTATATAATCTCACTAGCGATAAAAAGTACAACAAAAATAGTCACCATATTCAAAAGATTGCATCTCCAAAATTCAAAATCAAAGCTAAAAAGGGTATTAGTTTTATTGAAAAAAAATAAAAAGCATGATAAAAAAATATTATTGTCTAACTTTAATAGAGGTCTCTGTTTCTTACATTCTTGGAAAATTACATGTCAGCATGTTCGTGTTGTATCATATCCATGTCTTGTGTGTCTTTATATGTTCTTTATGTCATCTGCCTTTTTCCTTCTCTGTTCTTTAGAAACATACCTAGTATATTTTAGAACATTTCTCTGAGTTGCACATTTTAAGTCTTTTGATTCAATTTTTCTGGAGTGTTTGATGGTCAAAACAGATTTCTTGAATCTCATGTATAAACGTGGTTGAAAATCATATATAGGACTGATAGACTTGTTGAAGGGGAATACTGGGATAATAAAAAGAACTAGCATTGTAGTACTGGAATTGAAGCTCTGGGGTTGTTTTTGTGTCTACATCCAGTCTCTTGTGCTTTTGCAGGCCAGCCACTCTCCTGAACAGTTGATTTCTACGGAGTCCACTGCAGTCATGGAAAAGCTTAACACCTCCTATAATGACAACTATCCAAAAGAAAATAACACAATTAGCCAGTAAGTACCTATAATGAAGCACCTCGTCATGTTTCACAGTATCAAAATGTTTTACCTTTCACGAACTCATTTTCCCCAGATTTTCGTGCTTTGTGGAGTGTTTTGGACATCTCTAATAAGTTTCCGTTCTGCTTGTTTTTTGCAGGGAAACATCAGAAGAAACGTCAAAGAAAACCTCTGCACCTGAAACTAATACTCTTTGGGCTCTACTTATAGCATTCCTGTTGGCTTTTGTGAAGTTTTGGACTAAATAAGGTGTTTTTCTTTTCAAAACTTTCGTGCTCCACGTTTCTGCTGTGGTTAGATTGGTAGTTTTAGGCTTCTAGTAGAGTTGGTTTTGGTTGTAATATATAAATGCAGCAAGCGTGCCTGTTCTGCATCAATGCAAGACTACTTTCGGTATAGCACGACCAGAACCTGCGACCATTGGCTTAAAAGCCCAATATTCTACCGATGTCTCGTCATTAATGTGTCTTGTTACAGATTTTAATTAAAAAAGTAACTTATTTCGAGCTTTAACTAAGGATTTTAACCTTTATACCACCAAAATAAGTAATTAGAATTTAAATTAATGCTTTAAAAAATAAACTACACACATTATTCTACTGCTTCTCGTGCCTTACTTTTATGTTGTTTTTTCCATTCTTATTTTCCTTCAGGTATTTATTCCCGCGCAACTTAGCAAATTTATAAGTTTTCAGTTAATTATACCGGAGGTCACTGAACTTTTACTTTAGTTGTAATTGGGTCACTAAACTTCAACTTGGAGCAATATATATATACACACACACACGCTGCGTGTTGACAATAATTAAATGATATTTTGATTACCCCCAAACTTATTTAACTTATGAGATTAGATTCCGGTATGACAAGAATTGATGTGGATGCTCAAATTTTAGGTGATTTTCACCTAGGTTTAAGCTGAAGGCAAGATTTTCTAACCGCTTCATATTTCCCTAATTTTTAACAAGAAATTCTCGTGCAATTTTAATTTTCACACGGTTGATTTTCGTCATGTGGTGATCCAATCTTACAACGTTAATAAATAAGTTGAGAATTAAAATCACTTTCAAAAAAATGAGGAGCCATTTTCACAAAAGGATTGGAGAATTCACTCTAATTTGCTCGACATTTTTTAAGTGTGTAGGATACGCAAATATATCCTTATTTAATTTTGGTAAAAATAAAATTTTAGTAAATTTTAATTAAATATGTGCTTGAAAGTTTAATAAAATGTGTTTTTAAAATTAATTATATTGACTTTAATTTGTCAATCACATATTTTATTAATTTTTAAATTTATTAAAAATTTGATTTAATTTGTATCAAACAGCTGTTTAAGGGATTGTTTGTCTCCCATTATTGAAAGAAAAATGGAGTAATGAATAGTATTTTTTGAAGAATGTGCAGTTGAAATTTAAAGTAACTTTATTAATTTGTGTGTAGAATATTTTATTGGGTGAAAGTGTGGTGAGAATTTTACTGTAGCAAACAATATTTTAGATTAATAGTAGACAAACATTGGCTAAATGTTTATCAATTATTTAGCTCAACCAAACAGAGGATAACCTATAAAATAAACCGATAACAAAACCCCAATTGACTCCCTCCAAAACCCTACATCTACTCGAAACCACAAAACTTGCAGAAGAGAAATCTTACCCCTCGTCTTCCCTCCATCAGAAACACTCCAATGGCTGTAAGTACTCGTCAGTGCTCCTCCGCATTTACTAAACTTAGATTCTTGTCATGAGTATGGGATTCATGTTTGATTTTTAGTTTAACGATGTTTAAATAGTGAGTTAAAGAAAGGATGTCTAATTTTGTTTTTTATTCGTACAAGATTTACTTTTTACTTTTTGTAGTTTGGTCTCTCGAGACTTCGTGGGGATTCTGCCTATCTTAGTACTGCTAGACAATTTGCTGCTTTTCTTTTCTCTGCAGTTTGGAATTGTTTGGTCGTTTCGCAATTCCGAAAATGAACGGGCGTTAGCATTTTTTTGGTACAAACTATAACTTTGACCCAAGGCAATATAGGCTTTGCTGTAGTTCGTGTTAAAAGAAAAGGTTTTCTTGAATTCTGGGATTGGATTGTTGTGCTGATTTGCAATACTAAAGGGTATGTCGTGTGAGTTCATGTAATCAAGAACTTTTAGTTGGGGTTTGGGCAACTTGCCTTTGGAGTTATTGATTTGAGAATTAGGTCCACAACAGTTAATTTAGAGTCTTGAAAGTTCCAGCTGAATAGGTAGCTCCAGGGTTCAGTGCGAGTGATATTGGAATTGATGGACATGTTACTGCGAACTGAATTAGGATGGTGGGATATGTGGGGAAAGGACAGTACTTGAACCTTTTATTATCCCCTTTGTGCCCTTTTTGTCTGGTTCAGCGCTTTCGAAAGTCCTGAGATTTGAGCCTTAGTTGCTTCTTGTGTGCGCTATTCATTAGGAGCCTTACAGCCCCCTTGTCAAGGCTTACATGTTGAATTACTGAGGCACACCTCAAGGCATGAGCCTTATGGTGGGTAAGGTGTGTATTCCTTACTCTTGCCTTTTCTGGGCCTTCTTTTACACCACCTCAACTTTTCTAGTTGCAAATAATACATATAATTTGTTAGAAATATTTTATCATGGATTTTTTAGATGGTTTATGGTTTACTGTAAGAACAATTTTGTGCTTAAATATTTTTTATTAGTTACATTATTGGTTTGTGTCGAGGCTGAAGAGTCGAAGTTCATTGAACCTTGCACTTTTGCCTTATGGAGGCAAAATTACTTTACACAAGTTAGCTTTCATTATTGGTTTTGAGGGGTGGGGAGAAAAGGGAGCAGATTGTACAGAGCACTTGTTTACTTAAGCATGGAGTATTTAAATATATATGTGTAAGCACGTAACAGCTTGGCATTTCTGGTTTCTAGTGTTTTACCAACAGGAGCTGGGGCCAGCTTTGTAGAATTTCTTGAAAGTCCACTGTGTCATTCGAAAGGGTTGGGGAATGTGGACTTCTAGTACTTGAGCCCTGTTCTTTGAGTACTTAGGGAGATCAAATAATTTGTGCTTCCTTGTCTTCTATAAATATTTTAGCTCTGCTACATAAGAAGGCTGTATCAGAGAACGTTTGATACTTTTGTATTGTAACCACCTAAAATTTAGGACTACTTTTGTATGCTGTTGCTTTCAGATTACAAACTTCACAGGAATATTGAGCTCCTGACAGTTCTATCATTTCATTGATTAGATTTGTAATTTTTTTTTTCATCTACCAGTTATTTTGCCTGGGATGAGATATGATATTTTATTACAGCTGAATTGCTGTTTGTAAAACAGAACCTTTTTTTTTTTTAAAACATGTCTTTTGATTAGTGCATTCTGAAGTTATTTTCTTAGTTCCCTATAAAACTAGTTGGTGGCGTTCTGAAACTTCTTTATTCGTTATACTGTTAGACTGTTCCTGTCAATCCCAAACCTTTCTTGAACAATCTGACTGGGAAGCCCGTCATGGTAAAACTCAAGTGGGGAATGGAATACAAAGGTAGTGTTCCATAATTAATTTCTAATTTTTTATATAGTGCGTGTGACTAGTGATATGCATAATTATATCCCATTTGTCTGGTTAATAATGAGAACAATTTTTTTTCATTTGAAATTTCCTTTCAGGTTTTCTTGTCTCTGTGGATTCATACATGAACTTGCAGGTATTTCTATTTATATTCATATTCATATTCATACGTATTTAGATTTATGTTTATTGGGTCACCTATTTGGTCTTGTGTATGGGTGTTGGCTTTGAAGTTTCATGATGTCTAAGCGTAAAGGGCAAAATATTCTTATGTCTAAGCTTAAATTTATCTTTGTTTTTACTTGGCAACAGTGTTATCTCATTGTAACCTAATAGGAACTAACCTCAAATTGATTAATGTAATCTCCACTCTTATTCAAATCATAACATGTTTCTGACCTCAAGTATGCATATACATATAGGGGGCAAAATATTCTTCACATTAGGGGGCTGATTTGCAGCTATTGAGCTACCATGTTCAGCCCATTTTGGACTATAAACTTGTATAATATAATCAATCATTTTTGTCATTTTCATGCTGTAACATATGAAACTTGTACAATCTTGGTGCTGCCAAAATACCGCCATTGGGCTTTAAGCACACCAAAACATGCTGAATATCTGTGTACTCATTAGTAGTTAATCATCGTTGTTTCAAGGTCAATCTATGCACTAATCTAGATAATATTTTTCCTTGTTCACTAATAATTTGACTAATTAAACTCATGTTTCTATAATCAGTTCTAAAAATTATGTTCCAATCTTAAAAATGGTGATCTTATAAAGCTTTGTTGACTATTGCAGCATTCACTGACCTACTCACTAATCATGTATAACTGCACAGTAAATATAATATATTTAACATAACAAATAAATGAAAATGAAAAAATATTTAACACGTATATAAATAAAAATGAGTGGAGTTAGAGTACCTCAAGGAAGATTTTGTCCTCCTTGTTCAGTACATATTTGAGGCCTTTTTTTTTTATTGATGTGAAATATTTTTGGCAGCTGGCAAATGCTGAAGAATACATTGATGGACAATTCAGTGGAAGTCTTGGAGAAATCTTAATCAGGTACTTGTAGTCAGATAATACCATTCATNCAAATAAATGAAAATGAAAAAATATTTAACACGTATATAAATAAAAATGAGTGGAGTTAGAGTACCTCAAGGAAGATTTTGTCCTCCTTGTTCAGTACATATTTGAGGCCTTTTTTTTTTATTGATGTGAAATATTTTTGGCAGCTGGCAAATGCTGAAGAATACATTGATGGACAATTCAGTGGAAGTCTTGGAGAAATCTTAATCAGGTACTTGTAGTCAGATAATACCATTCATTTTTTCTATTACAACATCATTCCCTGAATATTACGAGTTTTATAATCCCGTATCAGAATTGTCATATTTTGACGCGTGCTTGTACATATTTAACACGCTTGTATGTGGTTAAAGCATTCAAAGAAGATTGTTGGAATGGAATTTTAGAACATGGTTGCATCTTTTTCAAAGAAATTGAAAGAAGAAAACAATAATGATTTGGCATCCGTTGCTTTCAAATTTATTAAGCACTCATTGAGATGTTCTTTCGTTTACTTTCATACTGTCGGTTCAAGCCATCCATAAATTTTTTGGCTTTTGTGTCGATCTTTCTGAATGAGTGGGTTTGTTAAAACAAGAAAGAGAGAAATGATGTTGCTATGCATTCTTTTGAAGTTTACATGTTAGAAGGTCTTGTTCTTGATACTTCAAAAAGCTAAGATGTGAAATGGAACTTTTAATGTTCTGGTCTTCTTCATAGGATTTTGATGTGCTTGAGCTTAGTATTGTTTGAGGATGTAGATCATGGTAATTGGTACTTAATACCCTATTCAGTTAGAAAGAGATTATGGTGGTCGATCTTTCTGAATGACTGGGATTGTTTCTACAGTAGGTAAACACTCAAAACAAGAAAGAGAGAAATACTGTTGCCATTCACTTTCAGAGTTTACTTGTTAGAAGGTCTTGGTTCTTGATACTTCAATAAACAAAGATGTGAAGTGGGACTTGTAATGTTCTGTCTTCTTCATAGGATTTTGAGATGTGCTTGAACTTAGTTGCATTTGGTGAAATGAAGATTAAGGAAGAAAAATAAGTTGAAATACTGTTCACATAAATTATGTGTCCTTGCTTCTTATCTCCTTGAACACCGAGCAACTGTGCATATGTGATACAAGCAAGTATTCGTTGGGGGTAGAATTAGTGTTAATTGGGAGGAGAGTTTGTTTCTGGTGTTCAGTAGGAAGAGAAAATAGAAGGGAAAGGAAGTAGAAGTAAACCTTGCCCATTACTCACTCACTTGAATCTACTGCATTTATACCTTTGTGCCGTCTATAAAGTAGGTCCTTAAGCACAGACATGGATTGGATTTATGTCATTTTTCTAATATAATGGATTGCACGACTATGCATTTTCTTTCTTGCTAGTTCCATTCAGTTTCCATCCAATTAGAAACAGGGTAAATCGATATATATAATTTGAAGATATGGCATTCTATATAGATTAGGTCCCTCAGCCACAGAAGTGGCATTTTAGACTCCGTTTAGCAAAATTTATAAATAATTTATAAATGGTCAAACTTCATTTTCAACCACACATTCCAATGAACACACAAGTACTATCTACTTATCCACTACTCATTTATATATCTATTTATAAATTAAAATGCTTATAAAATCTTCCCAAATGGATGCATATACGTAATTAAACTATGCCTTCAGAACTCTACGCTCTTTAAATTTCTTCTATATGTAATATATTTATTTTGGTATTATTCAAATAAAACAGGGTTATTGGCTTAATCTTAAAAAAAAAAAAAGAGTTAAAGTAACTTTTTATTTCCAAACATTCTTGGGCTTGTTGGCTATATGCTAAGTTAAAAGTAACTTAACTTTTTCTTTCCAAGCATATTTGGACAACTTATTCTTAACAATTTTTTTTATACTTATATGGAAAATTAAATTTTACCTTACTGTCAAAATAAGTAATTTATTCCCAACTCTTACCAATAAAATAATTCTTAAATTTATTACTGGATTATTTCTTCTGCAGATGTAACAATGTTCTCTATCTTCGTGGAGTTCCGGAAGATGAAGAAATAGAAGAAGCAGATCGTGACTAGATTCTTTGTGTTGTACTAATTTCTTCTTCGGAAAGTGGAATTATCTCTTTTCTGTTAGCTTCCCCATTGAATCCTTAAATTACATCATGTTTTCATGCTATTGCTACGAGTGCCATTAGTTGACGTGGTACTGCTCGAACTAGACATTATTATTATGCTTAGTTAGTTAATGGATTTTAGGACTAAGATGTAATGGTTGGATGATCTAATGGTGAAATTGTTAAATTGTCTTGTGTAAGCCCTTTGATTTTCGATTAGTTTCTTTTTTCACTAAATAGTCAATCTTGTTAATTTTGTTAAGGTTACTTCTAGTAGCAATATGCTACAAAAAATTAGAAACAACATTCCATAGACATGTACAATGTGAAAGTGTATATTCAATGAATTATATATTGAATAATTCTAATTGTACATAAAAATGTACAACTTCGTTGATAAAAAGGCTTGCGCCCCCCAATAGGGGGTCGTCACTTGGCCTTTTTTGTCATTCAAGTTGTATAAAATTATGTACAAGTAGTACGATGTTATATATTAACGTTTGAAATTTTTAATCCACCTTAAAAAGGTTAACATTGTTAAAAAGAAGTATGCTTTTATGTTGAAGCGTTCAATTGATGTAATCTAACACATTCACCTCATCCAAATCTTCATTATCTTTGAGACAAAATTAACACATTTATACTTTTCGATGCTAAATGTTTGCTTACGACCTTTACATCAACTTTTTTTTTTAAAAGGTACACTCGAACAAAGTAAATATACTCTTCAAATAATGTTATTTGTACATTCAAATTGTAAATTATTGTTGATATTAAGTGATGTGTAAAAAATCTGATAATTAATTTGAAAATTATTATTCAAATAAATGGTCAGATTGTCTATCACATAACACGGTTTGAACAAAGATGTCAACTAAAGTGTGTAGCATGATTCTATACTCCTCACTTGATATGTCAACTAAAGTGTGTAGCATGATTCTATACTCCTCACTTGATAAGGGAGGTCCTGATCAGTTCAAGTTCATGGACTCATGATAAAAATTGGGGTTCGAGTTTGAATCCTCAAAAATTGACACTGATTCGATTTTAAATTAGTAGTGAAGTTGTTCTTGAATCCATGTTGGAGTGATACTAATTTGTTGGTTTGGATGCTTAGTAAGATAGGTTGGACACAAGAAGTTGCATTAATTTTTAGTAACGTCTTTGAAAGGAATTCCAAGCCCCCATTTGAGCCTCATTAAATTAAATTATATTAATTTTTTCTCTTTCTTCATTTTAACCATACATTCATCAAATAAAATAATATTACACACAAATCTAAAACTGTTTCACCACACATTCTCCAATCTCCAATCAATCACTAACTAATCATTAAACATTCGTCCAAATTCTTAAAATAAGATGTTTTAAGCAAAATTAAAATCTAATTTTCAATTTGCATGTGGTATTTGACCGATATCTAAATCAAATATTAAACACTATAATAAATATATTTATAACTCCAATTTTTTCAATATTGTCCCCAAACATCACTCTAACTGCAAGAAGCAAAGTATCAGAGCATTCTATCATGTTTCACATAGGTCCATACATTAGAAGACTTTTAGAGATGAGATAATTATTAGATACAAAGATATTGTATTGACAAGTGTCAGATGCATGGCCTCATAAACTACCTTTCAAATCCAACATATAATCCACTCCTTGCTGTTTTACCTCTCTTTTCACTTGTTCCTCTCGTTCACTCCCTCCATTCCACACTGTTCTCTACTTTCAAGCTATTTTTTTCTCTGTTTCTTTGCTGCCACAGTTCAATGGCGGTGGCAGATTTACACACTAAAATTAACCTTCAGTGTTCTTCACAACTCTCCTATGTGTCAAACCGGCTTTCTGATAGCCGCCGTTTCAGTCTTAGGCCGCTTCCTCAGCCCCATAATTCAAGAATATGCTGCTCTGTAACCTCGAAGTAAACTTCGCTTTTGTCGATTTTCTTTCTTCTTTTTTTCTTTTTTTGGTATATAAATGTATAATAACTGTTTTTACTGTTTCAGTATGGTGGGATTTTGGTTTTAAAAAAATTCTTGTCGATGGGTTGTTTCAGGGAAGTTCAAGCACCAGTAGCTGTGAACACTGTGGATCCCAAGAAGAAACCTGATTGCTATGGAGTCTTCTGTCTTACTTATGATCTCATGGCTGTAAGTTTTACAATAATACATGGGCTTTATTTTACTTATTTTGTGATTTTACCCAGTCTTTTTGAACTTTTGCCTATAGTAAGCCTTGGGTAATTGATGCAGAAAAGGAAAGAGAAGCTTTGATAAAAACTATGAGATATTTAATATAATAAAAGATAGAAAAGGGGCCGAGAAAGAATGAACTCATGCCTATTAAATTTTGGAAGGGGCAGGCATTCCTTTTAATTAATATGTTCATGCAATTTTTTCTGCTATAATGTATTCACAGGAAGAGGAGACAAAGTCTTGGAAGAAAATGATTAATATTGCTGTCTCCGGTGCAGCCGGAATGATTTCCAACCATCTCCTTTTCAAGGTAAAAAGTGTTTTTCTTTAATCTTGTTGAGTTGAGATCATCCTAAACATTGTAAGCATCTATACTTCATGTTTGGCTAAGCTTATAAGTAAGTCCAACTTGGTAAATTTTTGTTTCCAAACATCTTTGAATATGTTACTTTTTTCCTACTTATAAGTAAACAGTTTTAAGTTGTTTTGATAGTAAGGTTAGGGTAGAATAAGTAACTATATAATTTCCAACTCTGACCAACAAAATAATTTTGTTTAAGAACTTAAATACTTATAAGTGAAATCACATAATAGCCAAAAATGCAATTAGTCCCATGAAATTGTCAAATTCCTATTCTTAACATATGGAAGCTTCATATCCTGCTGTGTGAATTCCCTGCTGCATATGATAATACAGTAATGGAATAAAAATACATGGAGGCTTTTTGTATCAAAAGAAAATTGCCTTCCATCCAAGAATGTTGTTAAAGTCAATAAGTCATTCTGATGATTTACATAATGATTGCAACATCATTATGACATCTAAATTTCTGGATTTTCTCCCTATAGGAGCAGCACAAAACTCTGCAATTCTCCACGAAGTCATTGTGATTAGAACTTGTTCTATTTTGGCAGCTAGCTTCTGGTGAGGTGTTTGGGCCAGATCAACCTATTGCATTAAAACTATTGGGATCTGAGCGATCATTCCAAGCTCTCGAAGGTATTTTTAAGTAGTGTATCTCACTATCCCATCCTAAAAGATTGCGAATATGAATTATCGAGCAACAAATTGTGTAGTTTCTTGCATAGTTGAAGTATGCCCATTTTCCGAAACTATTTTTGTTTAAACTGATGAGAGACTCGTTATACTAATGAGAGACTCATTATACTATAATCTTCGGGTTGATACCAAAGTCTTCATACTTCATATAGTCTAGTAAACTTCCCACCTGCAATGTCATACATAAATGCTGGCAGCTAACTGCACTATCCGCTAACCATGAAATTTTTAGTTTTCAAGATTGCAATTACTGCATTTATGTGCTACTTAATATTGTACCAAAATTCAGGTGTTGCAATGGAACTTGAGGACTCCTTGTTTCCTTTGTTGAGGGAAGTGAGTATCGGCATCGATGCTTATGAAGTGTTTCAAGATGCAGATTGGGCACTTCTGATTGGAGCAAAACCTCGTGGCCCTGGAATGGAACGGGCTGGCTTACTAGACATAAACGGGCAAATTTTTGCTGAGCAGGTGTCTTCTTCTTCTTAAACATCAACAGATGTTAGGCATTTTCATGTTTATGAATCCTCGTCATTTTAGTTTCTGAAATCGTAAACAAATAGTTATATTTTTTAATAAATGTTGCAGGGGAAAGCTCTCAATGCTGTTGCATCCCAGAATGTCAAAGTTATGGTGGTGGGGAATCCATGCAATACAAAGTAATACTATATTACTCTTTTGATTGATGCCAAGTTTTTTTTTACCTCCATTGATGCCTTACTAATTATTTTTCTTTCCTTTGAAGTGCATTGATCTGTTTGAAAAATGCTCCAAATATTCCTGCAAAAAATTTCCACGCTCTGACGAGATTAGATGAAAATAGGGCAAAATGTCAGGTCAGCCAACCGTATTGATTTACCTTTCGTCTTGATCAAGGAAATGAATGAACTTCTCCCCATGTTTTGATGATTTGTGCAGCTGGCTCTAAAAGCAGGAGTTTTCTATGATCAAGTATCCAATGTGACAATTTGGGGGAACCACTCGACCACTCAGGTCATTCTTCATTGAAGATTTTGTTGAAGACATTATTTAAAAAAAGTAGTTTGTCTCCTCTCTAGCAGCTTGATCTTTTATATGAGGTGGTTCAACACAGTAGGCAGAAGCCCTTAGATTCACTACTCATTTATGAAAATTGTACACATGGCATATTTTTTATGAAAAAAATGAATTTGACCTACACGTGAAGGGCGTGTCAAAAACATATTTTTAACTGAATAATTGTTTTTCCTTCTCTAACAGCTTAGGCTTTTAGATGAGGTGGTTCAACTTGTCTAGTCTCTCGTTGTTAAACTATGCCTGGTTTCTATTAACAGGTTCCAGACTTTTTAAATGCTAAAATCAATGGCATACCTGTCAAAGAGGTTATCAAAGATACTAAATGGTTAGAAGAAGAGTTCACAGAAAAGGTTCAGAAGGTGAGATCTCCAACTAAAGTTTCTTGTTTCAGCGCAGTATATGAAATATACTGAAGTCGGTAATTGATTATATTCAAATTTGATTTTCAGAGAGGTGGTGTTCTTATTAAGAAATGGGGACGATCTTCCGCTGCATCAACTTCTGTGTCGATTGTGGATGCAATAAGGTCTCTTGTAACTCCTACTCCCGAGGGAGATTGGTTTTCTTCTGGAGTAAGTTCGTAACGACTTGAATGCATGGTTCAATTTTACATCAGTATGAAAATTTTCAAAATATGAGATCAATTAATATTAGTGTTTTTTTCAAGAACTAATTTATTTTAACCTGTACTATCACATTCGAATATCTTTTCACAATTAGTTACAAAATAGAAATACGAGGTGGTCAAATGATCCTACCTAATGGCTCTCTGACTAGGCCTACCATATTTATCAACTAGGTAGTGTTAAAGAGTTTCAATTGACTTCATTCTATAGATTCCTTGAACTGAAAACAGCCAGTGCACTTTTTATGTAAAACCATTTATACTTTCTGTATTTAGCGCTTGTGATTCTCCATGCAGAGTAGCTGTTGATGTTTGTTAATATCTTTTTTTTTTCTTAAATCTAAATGAATGAAATTTAAGGTATACACTGCCGGAAATCCATATGGTATAGCAGAGGATATTGTTTTCAGTATGCCTTGTAGATCAAAAGTAAGCGTCTCAGAAGATTTCCTTTCTAATAACATTTTCTTTGCTCAAGCTTTCATTAAGGATTTCGTCTAACTTATCATTCCTAAATTCTTAGGGAGATGGTGATTATGAACTTGTTAAGGACGTAATTATTGATGACTACCTTCGCAACCGAATAAAAAAGGTATGCTTTTATATACTAGCTATGTAATCTTTATTCATGATTATAGTCTAAGACTCTATCAGAAACCGGGATTTCACATACTAAATATATAACGATATAAATCTTATTTCGAAGAAATATGGGGTTGGCTACACACTCCTTTCTTTTCTTTTCCCTTTTTTTTTTTTTTTGGCCTTAGTTATGTTTATCCCAATTCTCTTTATCTCTAGTTCCACTGAAATATTGAATGCAACTAGTTGTAAATAAACGAAAACAGACCATCTTAATTATTGTCCGACTTTTCCTCTTTTAACTTCTGTAGGTAGACATAAGACATGTCCAGTCAACTAATTTGTCCTTTTCATAAGTTTCAGGTTTTTTTTTTTTCTTCTTTCTTTATCTTCAGATAAAAGAATAATTTTTTTGACAGCAAAATCTTTACACCTGTCACAAAAAATAATTTTACTTTCTTTTTAAGCTTAACCAAACATGCTGCTGGACTTCGAATTTTTGTTTAGGCATGTATCTGTATTCTTTGTTATGAGGCGAACAGTCTGCTGTAATTCAAAGCATGGTTATTTTACTAAACATTTAAACAGCCCCGTGTCACGGCCTTTAAGGTTGATGTAAACTTTATAAACTAACGTGTATTATTTTGCAGACAGAAGCCGAACTGCTGGCCGAAAAGAGATGTGTAGCCCATCTTACAGGGGAGGTAAGTACTAAGATTTCCAGAAATTGCATTCTCCTCTTCATATTTTAGAAGCCATATTAATGTCTTTCTTATTCGTAGGGTATTGCTGTATGTGATCTTCCTGGCGACACTATGCTCCCGGGAGAAATGTGAAGCCACTAGACGAAGGCTTCTTCAAGAATCCTGCAGGTACCACAAAGAGCTTCTGGCTTCACTCAATGGAAGGAATTATGAACTTTTGATTATGGAGAATAGCGTGCAGCATAACAATAATTCATCTAGTAGGTTGTGTTCAAAGGGCAATTTTTATCCATTTGCTACATTTGTTGGCCATGCTCCATTGAGCTCAACCTTTATATTTGTAGTAGAATTGTCTCATTTTTCTATTCTGCAGCTCTTTTCTTGATGTTCCAGTTTAGAATATGCAGCACTCCCGATTTGCTCGTGAACAATGGTTATCATGAATCGCACCTCTTGGGTGATTAAATAGTCTCTGTTTGTTTAGATAGATTAGACAGTAATGGACAATATTAACCTCATGTGCATACAATGTTGAACTCGAATTGAGATCAAGTTTATCTACTACAAGAACAAAAGAATAGAAATATATGCTGCTTTTTAAATTTAGCAGCCAATGAAAAGAGAATTTAACAGTACCACTATCATCACAATCTATCCAAGATATTTCGCATCAATCTATTTGGTCATCAAAATCATCAAATAAAAATCCAGTCAAAGATATAAACCAACTTTTAAAGTGGAAATACGGATGGAAGTATGAAAATTGGTATGCTTCCGGAGTAGAAGCTTAAGTCTCACATTTGAGAACAGAACAGTGTCAGCCTACGGAGGGAAAGCATTCAACATACTTGTACAAGACTTAAATATATGATACAAAATAAAAAATCATGCATATATAGTAGCTTGGTATCAATTTGAGGAGAATATCTACCAAGTTTTCACCCAGGCAACGGATTTTGGGTGTTTATGACAAATATTTCCTACTGGCGACACTTCAACTCGCACATACATAGGTCCCGATTTTGAAGCTCATGCAGAAAATTAGGACCCATAGGAAAATAAAGTAGAACCAGCCCCTAGAAATTGCTGAGAGTGTCTTTCCGAGAAGTATAACACGAGATTCCAAGCTTGCAGAACCATCAAAACCTTGTGACACACCAAAAGAAAGAACAATGTTGAAGTTTCCATACTTGCCAAATGAATTGTCTGTCCCATTTCCAGCCATGGTTAAATTTCGTAACTGAATCATGCCAGCAGTAATATGTGCCGAACTGGAAGATTGAGATACGGAATTGAAACGAAGAGCAGCATCTTTTGGATAAATCTCTGAAGCAAATGCTGGAGGAGCAGAGATGCTGCCCAACATGCGACTTGCCTGCTTGGTGAATGGATACTGAAAATCTGCACAATTACAAATTATAGTCAAATTGAATCAAAGAGAGTAATTGATAAATTATCGAATAGCACGGCAGGAGAGCCAGCCTCTGATGAAATTCCAGGTGCAAGACTGCTAGTTCTAACTTGCATGATCTTTCTTACCTGATTCAAATTTCACAGATTCTTTCGCAGAGGATGGTTCAGCATCATAGTCATTGTTACTGTCAAAGAGTTGTCTGCTTGATGTAGCATCTTGCTGAGTTGGTTCGTTTATATTCTGGCACATATTAGCAAATTAAATTCTGTACCAATATTGTAAAGTGAACATTAAAAACATAAAGTTCAAAGTGTACAGCCACCTTCTGAACAAGGAATGCTTGATCAGAAACAAGGTCCTCACTTCCTGCCATCTTTGAAGGATCATACGTGAAATATTGTGGGTTGCCATCTTCAGCATCAAAGAATGCAAGGTACTCCTCTAGCATGTCAAAAGTAGAAGTATCATCTCCAACAGGATTAGAGAGATCATTAGTTTCAATGAATCCTCCATCACCAGATTGAATGTTATCAAAAGTATCAAGCCAAGGTTCGTCAAGCAAGTAATCCACCTCCTCAGAATTCCCAGTGTTGCTTGATTCTCCAATGTATTCATGCTTGAGTGGTTTTCCCTCAGTATCGTATGAATCGGGCATATCAAATAACCTTGTATCATCAGGCTGCTCTGGCTCACACTGATGTTTGGGGACACCCAACAAGAGCTTTTGGGCATCAACTGTGGTTGAGGATTCCTTTCCATTGCTGCCATCTTCCACAGAGTAAAAATTCAATGGAAGGGAAGCAACGTCCGATGTAATGTCTGTTCCAAGAATCTGGCAAAAAGAAGCATTCTACCATAAGAAGATCAAGAAGCTTATCGTAGACTCAGAGGCTTCTCTGGGTGAGATTGGTCAGATACAGCCTAAAATGATAATTTAATTATATTCCAAGAACTTAGCACTGGATACAATTTCTTATTTGCAAGAACAAGACCATGTGTCATTCAACTAATGCTTTAGGATACTAAAAGAAGATGACCTAAATTGGAGTTACAAACTCAATAATAAATCCTTTCAAGCTCAATGATTTTCTTCATTACTAGGTGATAGAAAATAAAGGTGCAATTCTTCCCCCCCACCCCCCACCTGCTTCTCTTTTTCTGAAATTAAAGGTGTAGTTAGATGCAGGGTGATAATATAATTTTACATAATCAAGTACATTATATATCATTTCTTAGAAACTTCAATCTCTATATATTTCTAATAACAATAGGTGGGTTTTATGCAAGGACAAGATGAAACAAAACCACAACTGCAAACTGAAGAATGCACAACAAAAGACTTCCACCATTGACTAATATGTATCAAACACATGTAATACCAATATACTGTGTTTCATGAACAAAAGCTCACACAAGAATCTTTATTCTTCTCAGTTGTCCACTATATCTCCACTGTGTTTTAAATCCAAACTCGATAAAAATATCAGTATACAAAATTTTGAAGCTCCACCTTTTCAAGGAAAATGCATATGAAGATCCTTAATCATATTTCAGTAAGATACTTGACCATTTCAACTTTTTACCTTTAGAAAAATTAGTATAGAACTCCAAATTTATGGCTCTGACTTTCAAGGTAAATGAATTCAAGGATCACTGGGCATACTTTACTAGGATGCTTGTTTTCTTTTATTCATTTATATGTGATTGTTAAATGCTCTAAAATTTCCATCAATTTTCATGTAGGCAAACCCTTGAAACCGTTCTGTTGTATGGCGTTTTCATTTGTGTGAGAAATAAGGTACTTATTTGAAAACAAACCACAATGGTAAACAAGTACAAACCTGCTCAAGGTCATGGCCGTCCAAATAGGCATCATCCCCAAAACCCACTTCCTCCACAGCCTCTTCCTTGGTAGCCATTTCCACTTCGTCGTCCTCCCACTCCTCCTCCACAAATGATGCCCCATACTTTTCACCATTCTTCGACCCTGAACCACTCTTTTGAAATACTCGGCACAGTACAAATGCATCCTTTTCCACCAAAATATACAGAGATTATAAAAAATAAATATAGAAATAGGTCAAGAATATCAATGAAGAGGAAAGAAAAATTAAATCATAATCTAAAAGAAAGAAGAAATCCTATTCTAATCAAGAAAGAAGAAGAAATTATATACTAAATAAGAAAGAAAAAAGAAATCATATTCTAAACAAGAAATAAGAATAAAAGGAGATCAAATCAATCCTATTTGGAATATAATTGTCCTACATCAGTTCTCTATGAATGACTATGATGAGAAGCTAATGTTGGTTATTCGAGTAAAAATAAATAACAATCCAAGTACTATAATGATTAATAATAAATATAAAAATGGCAATTTCATCTCAAGTTCAATGCTTCTCAATTCAAACAGACTCAAATTCCGCCTTCTTTTTATTTTTTGGTTAATATACTAGTAGACGGCTATAAATCGTGATACCTTCACAAGTTTAATATTTCTAGATACCATTTCAGAAAGACTCAAACTCGGACCTTTTTTTACATTTACGGTTGGCTTAAACTTACTAGGACATCCAAATCCTCAGAAAATCACTCGTCATATACTTTTCCGTTATTTTTTCCTTCAGAACACACCCATCATCTGTTTTCTTCAGGTTTCTTGAACATTCAATAATGCATACTACTGTCAAAAGAAAATTTATCTTTAGTCAAAGCACGAGAATAATTAAGAATTGAGATACATAATCACGCGCCCCACCTGAACAATTCCAGCTCTCTCCAACTCCAGATCAACGAGCCTGTACTCATGCATAACCCAGTTAGTCCTTAGACCCTTTGGAGCCCGGCCACTATGATAAACAAGTGTTTTCTTCATGCCAACAATCTCTGATTTATGGTAGACAGCCCTGTCCTTCCCTGTCGTCTTCCAGTATCCTTTGTCAGTTGCCCGGTTGGTCTTTGATCCATTCCCATACTTCTTGTCAAGTACGCTGAAAAAATACCACTCCAAATCTCTAGTCTTTAGCTTCGACATGCCTAGAACCCATCATATTTATGATACAATTAAGAAAAAAATTGTAAACATCAGAAGATAAGATATACAAATGCTAAGTTAGTGGTGTATACGGCCTCGATGGAGGTAGAATATATGCTACGTATTTGCATGGACAGATGGTTGATCTTGATAGAAAGAGTTAGCTAAAAGAAAGCAGGTGACATGAGACTTGAAAATTCACTAAGCCTCCATGTGATCGTGCATTTCAGTGGGAAACGGGATAAAAATTGAGGAACTCCTATTCTCATGTTTTGGTTCAATGGAAACGAATCAAGTTAGGGTAAATAAACACGATTCAGTGATACATCTAAAATATACACATCACTTTGCTTTCATTTTCCAATCACATGCTCAGAAAAATTTCAACGAGATTTTCATTTTTGTAGGGGATAAAAGGTGATAGAAATTATAGTCCTGCAAAATTCAAGATAGAGTTACTACTATCCATCATTAAGTTGACCAATATCAAATAGAACCTCAAAAATGACACGACAAAACAAAAGCCAGTTAGTATATAACCCATTCCAAGAATCAGATCGGTCAAACTCTTTTCCATATAGTTCACTACAGTAATAGATTACACAGGGCCGGCCCTGGCCCAAGGCAAGCAAGGCCACTGCCTTGGGCCTCAGAATGTTAAGGGGCCTCTAAAAAAAAAAAAAAGAAGCCCAAAACCCGCCCCAATCCAAAACCCCTCAAATCCCTTTTAAAAGAAAAAATCTGTAGAGACTGTAGAAGAATGAAACAAACCGTCCCTTTTCACCAATCGTCTTCTCACCTTCACCTGTTAACATATGAATTTGCTTTGGCTGCCTGAACGAGAGGACTGAGGATTGAGGGAGCACGACTTAATTTTCCACCGGAGAAGTTGAACACTTAAAAGTGAGTTTTTGTTTCTTCAACATATTTTTTCTTCAATAATTTCTCCGAATATTCAAGAAAATATAAATTCATTTTTAATATTTTTCAATGTTATGAAGATGCCAAGATGAGTTCATAATTTATAATTACTAATTTAATAAGTGAAATCAATTACTAATTTAAAGGGAAATTTGGATTTGGGAAAGTTTCTGAAGTTTCTGAGATTCAGGCCAAGAGATTCTTCTTATGGGTTTGAGGTTTCTGTTACTGTGATTGATGTTGATGAAGAGTGGGTCCAATGGGATGATTGAATTTTATGTGGGTGCTCTTTCGCAAAAACTACTGGCGGATGAATTTGAGACTATTCCAACTTGCAAGGTTAAAGGGATTCAAGATTCTGTCTCTTACCTGGAAGCATCAATTTGAGGTAAAAGTTGCAATCTTTATGTTTGAATTTGGTTTAAAATTTGAGTCTTTAAGGTTTATAGTGTGTAATTGCGTCCATAAACAAAAAAAATTGTTTGATGATTGGATTTGAATGAATTCTTGGATTGATAATGACAATAATGTTATCAGGTTGAATAATGTAATTGTCTGCTGATATTCCTAGCTAATTTGTCATGGTTTTGGAATTTGGATTGTGGATTGATTTGAGTATTATTGACTATTGTGTTTATACTTCTACTAAGTTGTCCTAATCTTTTAAGGGGTAACACAGACTGAGGGGAGTGAGATTACACAATGATAAATTTGGACAAAGTAGTTGGTAAGAACTCTGATAAATTTGTAAACATAATTGGAGCCATGGTAGGAAAACACGTACTAGTTAAAATTAAAGATTGGCCTTCGATGGATGAAAAGATAAAAAATCGAACTTTGGACTTTCACACAAGTATAGTTCTGATCTATGACTTCTTTAATAACTATTTGTTATATCCTTTCTTTATCTTTTAAGTTTTAATGACACAATTCTCAACACCTAAGAACTGTACTTATATAAAACCCGCCTCTTCAACAAATTAATATAAAATTGTAAATATGTACTAAATAGAAAATGGCACTTAAATGAATATTATCACCAGTGAATTATGTACAAGTTTTGACATGGTGTATGAGGATTCGTCGCATGTAGAAATTGGCACTTAAATGAATATTATCACCAGTGAATTATGTAAAGGCATGCTTAGAGGTAAAGGAATGAAGTACTATTGCTGAAAATATAAACAGTTACACATACTGGCCTGAGAAACTGATATCTGTATGTATATTGTAGTAAAGCATGCTTGAAATGATATCTGGTTGATTCATATCATCTTGAGGCATAAATGGCTTGTTCCCAAATTCCGTAAAGGATTATGATAATAATGGACGTGCTCATTTTCCTTTTTGAATGTTAATACTAAATGGTCTGTTTCTTGTGTGCCTTTCTCTATCGTATTCCTTTGATATATGCTTCCGTAGTTTGCTATCTCTTTATACTTGGTTGATGTGGCATATCTGTCCTATTAATATCAGTTCTCTCTCTTTGAATTGGACATGTTTTGATTGATCCAATGTTCTAATAAGTTGTTTCTTGCAAATTTTTCTTTTTGCTTATCGGGTATATATTTATGTTTGTTTCTTGCTAATATGATGATTTTTTTTTATCCTACTCTTTATTTTTTTCTCTTTTCAAATTTGTTTAATTTAAGATTAAACTAGTCGCCCGGCAAACATTTTAGTCACCCCCATAATAAAAAAATGATTATTTTGAAGGACTCATAATAATTGACTCTAAGACGTCTAAATTCTCAGGGCCGGCCCTGAGATTACGCCTTACAAAAATGGAAAGTTGAACATGAAGTTGAATGCCGAACTAGATAATTATATAAAACAACGATACCCGCATGAAAATTACAGTCAAATATTTGAAGAAACGAACCTCGATTATAATAAAGCAAAGAGTTCCTGGTTCTAACTACGAAACTGAAACAATAAAAAAATTCTTAAACAAAACAGAAAGAAATATAAATCACGAAAAGAAGATTCTAGAAGGGCATGGCTTACTAGGGAGATCCCAAGGTTCGGCCTTGTAAATATCGATATCTGAAATAGCATCGAATCGAAAGCACTTCCCGCAGACTTTTCGCCGTAAATAGTAACGCACGAGCTCCTCGTCCGTCGGATGGAATCGGAAACCCGGCGCCAGCATACTCGAAGACGATGCAAATAATGATTTCTTGGGTGTAGAATCCATTTCACAAAAGAAAAATGAAGAAATCAATCGGAATGAGTTTTAGGGGATTTTGATTTGGAATTTTCTTCCAGCAGGAGGGTTGAGGGGCTTAATGGACTTGGAAGAAGGGCGACGCCATTGGTAATAAGAGTTTTCAGAGGAAATTTCTTGACCAGGACAAGATAGCAACAGAAAAAAAGGGTTTGACTTGCCACGATATATTTATCTTGTTATGCTACTTTTTTAATTGCTATAATTATATTTTCATTCTTTCAAATGACCATAAGTATGAATATTAATAAATTCAGAGATGTAGTTGAGGTTATCGAAAGTTTGACACGTGGGGTGTGTTTGATGAATATTATTGAGGAATGAATGTATTTTAAATAGTGATATGATGTGAAATATGTGGTTAACAGGTAAGGAAAAGTTGTTCATGTGATGAAAAATATTATTTTATTAAAAAATATGTGATTAAAAATAAATTTAAAAAAAATATTTTGAAAGAATATGTACGACTTAATCTCATCCCAATAGCTCACAAGTCAAGCTCAATAAAATCACATTACGCCGTCATAAGCCAGTGACCTCCCACACATTATCCTGAGTGGGAAGGAAATGAGCCTCGGTCACCTATCAAAGATGTTCCATTAATCAAATCGCATGTGACTTGGTCCTCGTTTGATGGTGATTAAAATCAGATTTTTAGTATATTTTAATAAAAATTGAGAAAATATGTGGTTAAAGGGTTGTGAATCCCATAAAATGTGTAGTTAAAATTAATTTTTTTAACTTTGATTACAGGGGCTTAACATACCATATTACAATTTTCACAAAGCATTGGGGATCTAACTTCATCCATCTTGGACTTAAGAGGCCCATCTGACATAAGGGCTGGGTCTCTCCTAATTGCCTAAAATAGAAGAGGTGACAAGTTTGTGGTTAGTTGTCGCCTTGGAAGGTGTAAAGGAGGCGAAGCAATTATAAGGTGCATCGTCTTAGATCAAGTCCAAACATACATCTCTCAAAAGATGTCAGAATAGGCCGTGAAGCCTGCTCGCATGGCAAGTTGACTGGCTGGCTACCCTCCACGTGACTTGTTATTTTGGGACATATGTTTAATATTAAAATTTAAGTTTTAATCGGTACCAAACAGTGGCATAGCCAATACATAATTTAGGGAAATTAGGCTTAGGCACCTAATATCTTAATTAGTGTGGTTTTGGTCCTTTCGGATCACCAACCTTGAGGTTCTAGGTCTCCCCAATATGTGACCCAAGTACACGATGAAAAATGTCAATGTGTGTGTTGAAATTCCACATGACTTTTACGTAACTTAAAATTGTAGACAACTACTTAGCGGCAGGGGCAGGGGTTTTGGTCCCCGAGCCCAATTATTTTTGTTTGTAATGATTTTTTTTTCCAATGTATCAGCCCACTTAAAAAAGAAATTCCCGTGGCTCTACCCCTGCTTAACGGTCACCAAGCCAGCCTTTTTAAATGCCAAACCCAGCACGGCCACACACAGAACAATGGTTAGCCAAGGCATAGCTATGTCCAAGCCATGCTAAACCATGTTTTGAACACTATTGTTCTGTAAAGCGAAGCTAAAAGGTAATTTTCTCCGATACCCCAAACTAAACATTGCACTTCCCCGCTGCATTAACTTCTATCTCAGTCTCTCTGTAAAAATCTCTCCTCAGATGGCCGTAAATTCAAGACTTGATGACCATTGAGAATAAACAAGCTGTAAGTACTGGTGCCTGCTTGTGCCGCTACTGAAATTAACTAGAGAGTTCAGAATTCAATCTTTATTTAGTTCTTAAAGAAGTCATGAGCATCAAGATGGCAGATGTTACATTACATCATATTACATTAAACAACTACACGCAGGTAATGCAGGTGCTACAAACAGCTAAGATGTCTCGGAATATCCATTACTCGTTTTCTTTTTCCCAAAACCCATATGCAACAGGAGAATCTTACACAAGTTCGAGCCAAAACTAGTATCTTCGCCCTCTCAGACGAGTCTTCTTAAATCCTCGTTTTCTTTGCTCAAGTGATCAATGCGTGACTGGAGAACATTAATCATGGCTTGGGCTCTCATCACTTCGATCTTAAGTGTCTCCCTTTCCATGGAAACATTTAGGATCCCATTCTCTAAATTGCTGATAAATTTTAAATATCCAGGAGGCACAGATTTCTCAAGATTGGAAGAATCGAATGTAGGAGGGTTGACAGGATGACTTTCTTTGGATTCTAATAGAGGAAACTCCAAAAGTGCACGGGAGGAATTTGTCGTCATTGTCATTGTTTGGGGTTCCTGGCTAGTTGTCGTTGAATCTTCGGATCCATTTGCATGGCTCGCATTTGGATCACCTTGCTTCAATCTTTTACTTTGAACCAGAGAGAGGAGTTCAGGATCCTCCGACCTCTCCCTCTTGCAAACATATGAAAGACTCTGTGACTCGGGCGGATTCTCAATTTGGAGAGGAACCATGCTGAGAGAGTTATTTTCCTGCAAAAAAAAGACAAAAATTAAGGCTCACCTATAAAAACATGTTAACGCTGAAAGAACAAAGGCCTTCTAAACAATATGACTTGAGGGGAGGGACATTTTTATTAATTTCAAAAAAGACAGCAAACTATAGTGAATGTGAATTTTCCTCCTTTCTCCGTGCAGAATCAGAATTACCGCATTTTCCCTTCTAATTATAATTTATAGTTTTACAAGATCTAATCTTAACTCTCCTTCAGAAAGCTAAGGATCTAATTAACATGATTCTGAACTTAGCAAATATGAAAATTCATCCTCCCTCCCTCTCTGTACAAGTGAGTGTGGTGTCGGTGTTTTCCCCCTCTTCCAAATAAGTCGCGCTGATAGTTGAAAAGCTAAGCTGAAATGAACAAGAAACTAGCTGAAAAGATTAGTTCACTTTAAAAACCATCAATCTGTTGCTAGTTAGCAAAGTAATAATTGTCACCAAACACTTTCTAAACAAGAACTGCAGTGTGTTTATCAGGAAATGCAATGTACGAGAGATAATTAGCAACGAGATACAGGAACAATACATGCTTTAAACCATTTTCTGTCTGCAGTTATCTAGGGAGAAAATACACATAACATATTTTGTTTCCATAGCAAGATTTTATTTTCCATTCCGAGAAAATATAACAGATACTCCCGAGACTGGCAAACTTTGCACAAAAGCTTAAAAAACAATAAATTCTTATTCAATATATGCATTGTCCCTTTGTTCTGGTTCTTACTAGTTTTAGATAGAATTGAAATATACGACAAAGCAGCGGGTTCATTTAATGCTAACAGGCAAACCTGGTCATTGTCGTTGCCCCCATCTCGTGCTTCATCACCATTGGCCAACTCATCTTCAGCCTCTCCTCCAGGAACCACAAGGGCCGCCTCATCATCCCATTCCTCATCAATAAAAGGAGCATATCGGTCCCCATTGGGTGGTCCTAGACCACTCTTCTGAAAAATTCTACATAGCACAAATGCATCCTTTTCTCTCCCGAAACAGCAAAAGGAATTCCGTTTTTAAAATTCAGAACTTTCAAGAAAGACAAAAAGTTTAACATGCACTAAATTGAAAGGGGATAATCTTAGTACTGGACCCCAATCTAATGAAGGAGTATAAAGTTGGTCCCGTACCTTTAAAAAGGAACAAGTTGGTGACTTGGTTCTCAACTAATTGTCTCACTTCAAATTTTTGTCCTAAAGTTGGACATGTGGAAGCCAAGCAACAATTCCGTTGTTGAGAACTATTTTGCAACCATAATGAAAGGTTGATGACCAACTTGTTCCCTTCTTCAACTATAATGAAGGGTTGATGACCAACTTGCTCAGACAATATATTGGGGACCAATAGTGCAAATTTCCCAATTGAAATTCTGAAATCACACCTGTACTACTCTGGCCCTTTCCAATTCTACATCGGCTAGTCGATACTCATGCATTACCCAATTTGTTCTCTTGCCATCAGGAGCACGACCACTATGGAAAACTAGGGTTTTCTTCATTCCAATAGCTTCATTTTTATGACGCACAGGCCGATCCTTCCCGGTGGCTTTCCAGTATCCTTTGCCAGTGGCACGATTGAGCCTTGATCCATTACCATACTTCCTATCCACAGGGCTGAAAAAGTACCATTCTAGATCTCTAGTCTTCAGTGACGAATAGTCTTTTAAGGAAAAGATCACGAGACATTTCATTAGCAAAATGGCACGAAAAACTTCAGAGACAACAATTAAACATGGAAACATGAGAATTTAATGACCGCCAACAGAAGCACAGAATTCACTCCAAAAGACTTAAAATGCTGATGATACCGTTAAATAAAATCCCTTATTCCCAAATGATATACCAAAACACGTGAATTTAAGCAGTAGCATCTATATTCCTATCTATTTTTTTCCTTCTAAATCATTATAACTTCTCATCTTATCATACTTGAAAGTTTCAATGTTCTTCCCTTTAAAGCATTTTGTCAACATCAAACCGAATTTTAACCTATGTTTTCCTATGTTTACAAATTGTTGATAAGCACAAGTCACTTTTTATCAACATATTTCGAGCGACCCACTTATCCTACCGTCATTTCTATCTATTTATAATTTAAACCGTTTATAAATACTTTTCAACACTGCTTTCTTTTTCCATAATGTTTTCTTTAAAAAATCGAACTTTATCCCGTTTTGCATCTTATATACTAATTTACTAATGGATATATCTTCATTGTCTCTAATTTCCCAAATCTCATCATCATTTTATTTTGTACAACAAAAGTTTCAGCATGTTTGGCCATACTTGAAAGCTTATTAAGCGCAACCAAAAATCATCCCACATATTCCACATTCTGCAAAATTAAAATCCCACAACAAATTAATGCCTTACAATTTGGGGGGAACACAACCACAAAAATCCAAATAAATTATAATTCCGAAGAATTAAACATCTAAACCTGAAAAAATAAAAATAAAAACTCATAAATTCACCCAAAAATATTTTTAGAAATAACTTGAAAAACCATTCGTAAGATGCCTACGATTTCGATTTTATATACACATGCATATGTATGTATACGTGTTTTATGTGCGTATAGATAGATAGATATCAGTACCGGCAAGTTCCCAGGGTTCAGATTTGTAAACATCAATTTCAGAAACGGCTTGAAATCGAAAGGGCTTTCCGCAGGCCTTTCTTCTCAGATAGTACCTCACTAACTCCTCATCGGTCGGATGAAATCTGAACCCCGGAGCCAAAGATGTCGGCGCCGGCGTCCGAACCACAGCCGCCGCAACCACCTCTTGTCCCATCTTCACTCCTAGATATATTATTACCAAAATCAACAAATCTTTCGAGTGAAATACTCTGTGCTCTCTCTTTTTCAACAGAAAAAATGAAAATCTGAGATGAGTGTAAGTAAATAAAAATAATTGTGTTAGGTTTGATAGGAAGTGAAAACGGAAGATTAGAATCCAAGCAAAGTTTAGCAAAATTAAAGGTACAAAAAGGAGGGATTTCAAGAAAAAATTAAAAATTGGGTTTGCCCATTGGTAAAGAAATTGGGTGAGTGTACAGTGGGTGCTGTGTTGTATCGATGCTTGCTTGACACGGAAATCGAAAATCAAATAAAACGTGAATATTTTGGGAATGGTTTATATAAACAGTTTAAATTAGGGAAATTTGCACTTTTCATCCTCACTCTTCGTGAATGTAACTAATCTACTCTCAATTTTTTTGTATAGGCCATTCTCATCCTTTTTAATTTTATAGCCATTGTCATGTGAGGATAACATTAGATTTTTAACAGATTTTGAAATAATGTGTAGTAAAAGATTATGAATTTAATGAAATATATAGTATTAATTTTAACTTTAATAAAAATATATATTTTAATCACTATCAAATAAGGGTATAATAAAATTCGTCTTTCCTTGTATATTGATTATTAAATAACAAATTTTCCCTCCTCTAAATAAACTAAAATAAAAGAAATAGTATAACAATAAAAAATATCGAAAATTTTTAAATAGTCCCCTAATTTCAAAAGTAACAATTAAATTCATTTAAAATAATTAAATACATATTAATGCATAATTTACATCAGAAAATGTTGAATGGCCATGTGGCCCGTGGCCGTCTAGGGGGCCATGTGGCGCCCCCTATTGGATGGTGATCTATCCCCCAGCATGTAGCAGCCTTGTTTATCTTAACCAAGCTCGCTCACTCATCCATTCAACACCCACACCACACCACACCACATCACACCCTGCCCCACCCACTAGCAAGCAAGAGCATGATATGGTACAAAATGAATTGACATATATTTTATTAAAGATAATAATGGATTAACTTCTTGTTATCTATTTATAAGGTGGTTATACTGTCATACCAATTTTTATTTGATACAATACATTTTAATTGTAGTTAAACTTTTCAATTTTTGTTCGTTGTAGTATTTAATTTTTCTTTTTCTTTTTTCGTTGAATTTTTATTTTCAACCTTCTATTAATTAGTATATTTCGTTCTTGATGATTTATATTAAAATGAAGAAAAAAATATTTTTTTTGTAGTTAATATATTTTTTTAAAAATATGATGGAAAAATAAGTTGTCTTATGCCATTTCAACCTACTTTTGGATGTAAAACTGTTATCAAATATAAAATATGTTAACTAATAGAAAGTTTGATGATATGAATGATATGAAAATCCTTAGAAACGTAAATGTTATAATGTATAAAGATTAAGAACCTTAAATACAATTAAAATATAGTCCAAGAAATAAAATTGTGGTGTGAATATAATTACAAGTTTATAAATTATCAACAGATAAAGATTAGTGCAAATTAAAATGATGAATTTGCCACTCTTTAATCATATATTTCGTAAAACTCACAACTGCTACCCATGTCTCCACCATTCATTTCAATTATATTATAATTTTAGTAACTTATAAATCGAAACACGGGCTCCGTGTCTTTCATTTTTAAAAATTAAATAAATGTTTCTAGTAATTATTCAACTTAAGAAAATGTTGCTAAGTAACCTTACACTAACGGTGTCAAATTTTTTATCACATTTTCGAAATCATTTATATTTTAAATAAAATGAGACAAAGTGATGGATTGAATAATATATTTTAGGGACAATTATAGCAACGATCCCAAACCTTTTACTTTTTTTTGCAGGCTTTACCCTAACGTTCACTTTGTGTCATCCACGGTCTCAAACATTTCAAAATTAGCATGTGTATTTAAATGGATGATTTATGTTAGTTTGACCGTTATTTGACCAAAAAAATAAAATTTTATCAATTTTAAAAAATGTAAAATGGTAACTTTGAATTAAAATTTAAAAACTAAAAATAAATCAAAACCAAATTACTGTTCATCTTCTCCTTTCTACACACACCCCCATAGCCCGCCTCTTAAACCCAACCAAAAAATCCACCGCTTGTCGCCAACATCCACCAAAATCCCATCACACCTTCTCGCAGTTGTCTCATATTTAAATGAGATTCGTCTGTTGTAGGTTTACAAACTTGTTGTACTTCTCGAGTTATGCTACATGTACAAAGTTATATTACAAAGTTGGTTGACAAAATAACATTAACATCAATTATTTTAAAAACAGATTTTTAAATCATTTGAAATCAACGGTCTAAATTTTGCCGACACATTTTGTAACCCACTGCCTCCTAAACCCAACCAAAAATTCCACCACGTCGACTGCTGTCGACATCCACTAAAACCCCGTCGACCTTCTCACAGTTGTATCATATTTAAATGAGATTCATCTGTTGCAAGTTTGCGAACTCGTTATACTTCTCTACTTGTCAAACTGGGAATCAATTTGAAAAATCTCCTCCTTTCCACACTCAGACACAGCACAGCCGTTATTTTTTCTCCTTCACTTATTTCGTATCCAAAGCATAAAATTTCCAACGACTCAAATTGTACAAACATAAATACTTGGAAAAAAATTCTAGGATTTCCACCATCATTGCTGAAGCCTGAAGCTTTAATATTTTTGGGAACCATTTATTTGGACTTCCACCACTTACTTGGACTTTTGACCACCTTCCGACGGATGACTTCCATCCAAAAATTGCGAGTATTAAAAATCCGAGGACTTTCATCATTTTCAAGCAATTTTGAATTTTGAAATTTGAAAATTGTTCTAAGAAGATGAGTTTGATTTAATGGAAGGCGGAGGTGGTGATGGCTACTGGTTTTGCTCGGTGGGATTGGTGGGGGTGGGGTAAAGAAGATGATGACGACGATCAAAAAGAAGTTTGGAGGATGGGGGTTGGCGAGGAACATGTTTTTTATTTAATTATCATAATCGTGTTTTTATGAAAAAAATATATATAAGTTTATAATTTTACCTTTTTTTAATTTGGTTGAAATTAGTCAACATTTTATTTTTCGTGCCAACTAATGGTCAAACTAACAGAAATCATCTATTTGGATCCAAAATGCTAATTTTTTTTAAAGATTTGAGACTGTGGTTGGCACAAAGTAAAAGATATGGTGAAGTCTACAAAAAAGTGAAATATTTGGGACCGTTACTGCAATTATCCCTATATTTTTATGTTAAATGACTATTGAGAGAAATTTCAAATTTGAATGACCATTGGAAATTTTTTCAAAGTTTAGCGGACATCGAAATATTAAACTTGAAAGACTAATATTTACTTATTATTGCTTAAGAAAAGCAAATTTTAAGATAAATATTCTTCCATTCATGATAGGTAAAAATAAGTAAGTTACACAAAATATTAGGTTTTTCACTTTTTATTCGTAAAATTAATTATTATTATTATTTTACGCAAAAGTAGGTTTTTCTCTTTTCTCCTTTTCAATTTTCACTTTATACTAATTTATTTTTTATTTAATTGCGCACGATGGAAAAATTGTTCAATTTTATACTGAAATCAAGGGACCTGTAGTTTCGATAAACCAAGTTTAAGTTCTGTTTCTCAAGAAAAATAAATAATGGCCTGAGTTTGAATTGATTCGAAAAATGGGGACCGTTTTTATTTATTTATATTATTGTTTTCACATTTTATTTTGGACCACTTTTCGGTACGCTAACATGTTACATGATTTGCTTTAGGATTTCAGGTTTTTGTTTATATATTTACGGTAGGTAGGTATTAATTATTAAAGGGGTTGTGACTATTTTGGGAAAAGAATCTAGGGATTGGGACTAAAATTGACAATATAGACCATGTTTGATGCACATTATTGAGTGAAAAATGCATTTTAAATAATGATTTGATGAAAAACATGTGGTTAAAAAATAATAAATTTTTTTTAATTTGCGTGTAATATTATTTTATTGAAGAATGTGTGGTTACAAATGAGTTTTTTAAAAAATAAATTTTTTTAAGAATGTGGATCAAAATGGTGATATTTTCTTTAGGAAAAAACTTGTTATACACAAAGTGTTACCAAATTTTTGGATTTTAAAAAATAAATTTTTGTAAGAATGTGGATCAAAATGGTGATATTTTCATTAGGAAAAAACTTGTTGTACACAAAGTGTTACCAAATTTTTGGGGGTCCTCCAATAAGGGGCCACCACGTGTCAATTGTGTAAAAAATTTGGTAACACTTTGTGTACATGTAGCATCTCCCTTTTCATTATGATAGGCATTATTCGATTACTAACTAGTCAAAAATACTTATTTCGCAGTGAACTAATTGATTTTGCTCGAAAGAGAAAAATCAAATGATTGAATTGATTTCATTCAATTTTTCTCGTTATGAGTTCATGATTTAAAGTAAATTTTTGAACAAACCAGTCGAAGTTCAGTAACACAAGATGGCCATTATTTTGAGAAAATAGAGTTTTGAATTGTGATATTTTGGAAAATGTATGGTTAAATGTAGGGTTTTTTTTGAATTTATGTGTAAAATATTTTATTGTGTAAATGTGTAATTGAAAAATGAGTATAAAAATAAAATATTTTGAAATAATGATTGTGAAACAAGAGCTACCTTGAAGACTTCAAAGAATTTATATGTTCATTGTTTAACCAAACTAAGAGAGTTAGTGTAAACCAATAATTATCACTTATTCTTAAAGTCCGTACCACTTCCGTATCATAAAGATATGTTTATTTATATTTTCACACGGATTAAAAAGAATGCAATTAATATAATTGAAAATAAAAAAAATTCTTATATATTTTTTTTCTAATATACTATTTAATATTTGTTTAATGATGTATATTAAATAGGAGCATATTAAAAAATTGAAAAAATATCTATAATTTCAATAAGGAAAGTGATATATAATTTGAGATAAACGACAAAAAGAAATCAAGCCTATCTTTATGCGGTGGGTGTAATATTTTTTACTTATGCACGGCATAAGAAAAGACATACAAGTGATTCGACATGCAAAATTGATCGAAAGGACATGAATTGCCCCTCCATCTAGAAAACATCTACAACCTCAGTTAGGTTATTCATAAAGAGCAGTAACGGATTTTTCGAAATGTGTAAATAATAAATAAATAACAATTATGAGTATATTGTAAAAATTATTGTTGGACTTTGGTTAAAATTTTAAACTATTTATAGATTGGTTGCCAGACTGAAACTTATTCTAAAAATATAATGAGTTTTTGCTTGAGTACAAGTAAAGCAATTCATTACTCCTCCTTTAAGAAACCTCGACCCCTCTTGTTTTGTATCTTTCCTTAATTTCGAAATAAACAATTATTTACTCAAACTTCGATGACCGTTCTTTCAATGATTTATAGAGAAAATATAAATTATTTAGCTTATAAGTTGTAAATAAGCTTATAAGTGATTTTTCAACTGTCAGCAGAAATCATGATTGATCGAATGGTTTTTTCTTTTTTTCCTTTTTTTTCCCCTGAAACTTAATTCTTCATATTTACACAACTTGATATACCTTCATAATTAAATTATATATATTTTTAAAGATATTAATCTTCATTATTTAAAAACCTTTAACCATCACATAGGCTTAAATAATTCACAAAGCATATATCAAGAAAATCCCGGTAAATATAATAAATATATTTATTGAAAAAAAGAAGCACTCTCGTCCTAAGTTTCATTCGGCTATAAAACATACTTCGAATTGAGTATATCTTGAGTAACCGAATCAATGTTGTAACAAAAATCATTTTAACAATCGACTTTTAGAATGTGTAGAATATTGAGATCAAGACCTAATCTTGGTGATAAGAGCGGAAGTCTTACCAGGTTAGTAGCCTTGATTTGAGTCTCATTTTAGGGAAAAATGGAGAAATTTAAAAAAATAGTATATTTTTTAATGGACAAAATAATGTATACGATTTTGTACAGCACTGAACAATACAATAATCAAGATTTAATATTTTTTTTTGCCTTTTGGTCATATTGTCTAATAATGTTCAATACTATACAAGACATGCCATCATGGTTCTAAATTATTTCACACCTAACAAGAAAATAGCTATGATTGCTTTAAAATTCTTCAATAATTTAGTTTGGTACAAAAATTATGATATTTCAAAAGGGCAAAAATAGGATTGGCTCCCCAATCTTTCACGTGATGCGTTTATAGGTCCTCAACCTATAATAGTGAGTTCTAAATCTCCAAGTTATTTAAATCTTAATTCTAGGTCCCCATGATGCAAAATCTGTCAATATAAGTATTAAAATCGCACGTGACTTTTACATAATTCAATATCGGAAATAAAATTATCAAACCCCTCAACATTTCTTTCCAATTCTATTAGAAATCACATGCAATCTCGACGTAAGTCACGGGGTTAAAAATGAAGGTGACTTAATCGAGATTGGTAGACAGAAATTGGTTAATCAAGAAATTGTCTGGCTCAAAAACATTGCAGATGATACAAACATGCACCATGTTTTGTTGTTTAAAAGTTGAAAAATGCTACTTGTATATAAACTGTTACATAGCGAGATGATGTGTCAAAAAGAGGGAAATAATTTTTTTTCTTATTAAGTTGAAGAAATTCTGATCCAATAACATCACATCATGTATATGTATTCAATTATGTACACCTATTATGTACATGTAACACAACCGTAAAAAGTTTTGCAAGTTCTTAAGATGGATAGTATTACGGTCGAGTCTGTCTAAGAGTTGTAACGGCAGCTGGCAAATAACTATGAGTCATAGAAGAACATACCCAAAGTGGCCCAGCTTAGAACTAGTCCAAATCAACGACATCAAATCCAACCAAATAAAGCCCAATAAAGAACTAGTTACTCTCAAGATTTCTAAGCCCGGCCCAGGTTTTTTCACACAAGTTTTAGCTGCATTGGACTTGCCTTTTTATTTGGGGAAGAATAAATGTTTAACAACACACTTTCAAAATAAGAAACTTATAAAAAACTTTCAAAAATCAGGTGGTTACACCTAATAACGGGTCACAATAATAGGCCAAAAGGTCACAATAACACATAATTATGATCACAGTCAAATTGCATAAGGTCAAAGGTATAAATATACAGATTGTAAGTTATAATTACAAATTTACTTTCAATCACACATTTTTTAAGGTTACATATTATTTATTGGTCACAAATTATCCATTTTATTGATCACATATTATTTGTCGGTACAAACTAACCATTTTATTTTCAAAATCACCAAAAATCTGGCTAAACAGATCGGAGGAGGAAGAAACCACCCTAAAATCCCAAAAAAAAAAACCCCCAAAACGATCGTCATTGCACAGTGGTGCTGCCGATGGTGAGAAGTTACGTGATCGAAGAAGTGATGGGAAAATGAGGAAGGCGAGAAGTTTTGTGACCTTTTGTTAGAATGTAAAATGAATTAGGGTTAAGGAGTGGGGTGATTGGAATTGATAGGGTATACCTGATTTTTGAAAAAAATGAAGTTAAAACTTGATTTTTGAATTGATAAGTTAAAATATAGAACTAGGTGTAATTTCACACTTTTCTTTTCAGTTTGTCCAGCCTCTGAGTGCTTTGCTACGAGGGAAAAATTAAAAAATAAAATAAAATCCACAAAATGTGGAAACTCGATTTTGGTGACTGTGAGCTTTAAGGCTTGCCCTCAGGCCTCAGTTTTAGTCAACAATGTTGGAATTGGATGTTAATTATTAATTTTCTAAACAAAACGAACCAGTTTCATATAAATTTGATTTTTTTTTTCAAAATTTTCAATAATCAACAAATTTGTCGATCAAATTAATCGTTAGTATTCTGATCGAGATTGTGATCTTTAATAGTTCTCGTTATTTAATTGAATACATTGATATGCAAATATTTCATTAAAATCAACGAATTTCAATTTGATGTAATATGCATATGCATATCTTCCTATTGAAAAACATGGGTTTGCTATTTCTAGACATGCTCTAATTAATGGTAATATTTTGCGGCCATAAAATGCTAATTATAAGTCACAACTTATTTCATGGTAATATTTTGCGGCCATATTTAATTTTGTACGCACGCACGCATGCATATTCCATTCTACATGAACGTTGTTAGGGGTTTACAACAATAATATGTACGTGGATCAAAGAACTTAATATCACATTTGCCAGACTCTTCAATTGATAAGAATATCTAGAAATTATTTAGTCGAGTATACTCCAAAACGCAAGTAAACAAATTAAATCTTGATAGACCTTCATGGGAATAATGGGATTGGTCGCTTTGATACTGTAAATATTTTTTCCAATCAACATTTTGAATTGCCACGATAAATTTTGTTAAATAAAAACCTCACAATTTGAAGCTCGCTCGAGTAGATGAGGCTGCAAAACACATTTAAATTTTTTTTGGTTATTTCTATTCTTCTCTCT
>CAIGRB010066071.1:0-11761 GCA_903798255.1 Fraxinus quadrangulata
CTTTGAAATGCTCATTTATTAAACTTTTCACTTTTATAAGTTAGAAACAACATGAATAGAATAGTATGACATGACCATCCTCTTTCTGGTTTATTAGGATAATCATAATATATTTTTTCTTCCAGTAATCAATTTTAAGTAGTGGAAACCACTGATGTCAAGATATTATATGTGGTGAGACACGGTGAGATGGTGCGTGGCTCGGTGTCTAACGGAGATACGACGTGTCTCCCTGAGACACGAAGACACGCACCTTGTCTCTGTGCGCAACAGAGACACGAATTGTCTCCATCGCGCACAGAGACACATTGTCTCCTTTGTGTTTTAGGTTTTGATTTGGCAGGATAAGAGAGTTGTTTATACTTGTTATATTTTCATTTGGTTTATACTTATTTTTATTTGTTTTCCCTTTGCTATGTATTTAGTTCTTTTTCTTATGGATGCTGCTGAGAGAACTGCAACAAAAAAGCGTCCCAGAGAAATTTACGATAAAGCAAAAGAATATGAAATTCACGCTTTAGATAATTATTTGCGCAAGCACGTGATGCACAACGACAACAACTACATACTCAAACAAAATCGACTGCAGTTATACATAATCGTCGTTAGAAAACAATAGAAGAAGGTATTTGTAAAGAGTTTACTTATAGTGCACTTCAGGATAATGATTTGTTATGTTAAGTAAATATATAACCTATTCGCTGTTTGTTTATATTCTTAGCTGTAGCCTTTGTACTAGTTATGTGACTTGATATGGATAAGTTTGCTTATTTCTTTTTTCCATTTGATTTTACTATACTTGATCAATTGCAACATTTGAGGTGTAACACTTCTGAAATAGTTATGTGTGTGAATTCTGCATAAGTGGTGATTCTTTTTTACGAAATTGTCAAATTCAAGGGCATGGTGGATATCGATTTGAATCTCAAGGTCATACTGATAGTATTCTACATCAGGATAGTTTTCAACCTGAAACATGTAATTTTACAATTTCTTGCGTTTGATCTCTATCTTTGTTAACATGAAGTTGATCGTGTTTTCATGTTTTCCACATAAACATTATTTTTACTTCTTAGTGTTAATGACAGTTTTCTTTATTGTGGTTGCTGGCTGTAGTTATAGGGTATCTTCCCAACCTAGACTTTGTACACCAGACGACGATTGTCAGCATGACTCTGAGAATCGATTTACATCTGATCAAGGTGTACAAAATAATCAAACTACAAACTTTTGTTTGCAAAATATTCCAACTAAATCCCATATGCTTGTACAACAAACAATTTGTTCATATTGTGGTACAAAAAAATTTCATAGGGAAAGTAAAGGATTCTGTTGTTGTGATGACAAGATTAAATTGCATATACATAATGTGCCTACTGAATTATATGAATTATTTACTTCAAATTCAACCGTAGCATTAACTTTCAAAAAAATTGCAGAAGTTATAACAACCATTTTGCTTTCACATCTTTTGGTGTCGAGTATGACAAAGATTTGTGTAAGATGAATAAAGGAATTTATACATTTAGGATTTAAGGATAAGTTTATCATTACATAAATTAACTTTTACCATATGTAATAACCCAACTTATTTACAACTATACTTTTATGATACTGAAAATGAAGTATCAAATCGATTGAATATTTCAGATAAATTTTGTGAATTAACTTTACTGATGTTAATTGATATTTTAAGGATTAATCCTTACTCTAGATTTTTTCGTTCATTGAGTAATATTGATAATTTACATACATGTCGAATACAAATAAGATGCGATCCAGGTTTAGATCAAAGAGTTTACAACACTGCAGCAACTTTACATGTTGCTGCAGTTTGGGTTGATGATAATCCATCTGCAGACAACAAAATCCGGGATATATCCATTTATGGTCATTGTGGCACTTCACATAAAGTGCATTATTATTTTGATTGTTAGGATCCCCTTCAATATCCTTTACTCTTTTTTTTTGGAGAGTCTGGATGGCATGAGGGTATTGATAGAGTTAATAAAAAAATCATTAATTCTTCTACCCAAGAGAATCTTTTAAATATCAATAACATAAATTTTGCAAATGAGTTGATTGAAAGAGAGACTGAAGGTTCATCATTTAAAAACTTGGTTTTCATTATTTTTTATTCTTTGGAGATTTTTCGTTATACATTTTTTATATTTATCTTGTAGTTATGAAGAAGAGGAAGAAAAGGTTACACATGTCTTGTCGTGAGTATTACTGCTATAAATTACAAGTTCAAAACTCAGGCAACTGTATTTTGCTCCATGCTGGTAGGCTTTTTCAACAGTATGTTATTGATATGTATGTTAAAATTGAAACTGTTATATAAGATTACTTTCGTAATAACCAAAAATAAATATGAGCTGGGGTTTATCAGGATACTATTGATAGTGTGGAAATCGGTGAAAGTAGAGGTTATAAAATTGGTCGAATGATTGTTTTACCATTCTCATTTACAGGTGGTCCTAGAGATAATAAAAAACGATATATGGATGCTATGGCATTGGTTCAAAGATATGGTAAACCTGATATTTTTTTAACAATAACTTGCAATCCTAATTGGCCAGAAATACAACAAGAACTCAAGCATAATGATGAGAAGCAAAACATACCTGATTTGGTTACACGAATATTTAGAGTTAAGTTGGAGGAGCTAAAAATTGATTTATTCAAAAGACATATTTTAGGTCCCATTGCTGCTTACATATATGTAATTGAATTTCAAAAGAGAGGTATTCCACGTGCTCATTTTTTGTTGATTTTTAAATCTGGATAAAAAATTACTACAATTGATTTAGTTGATAAAATTGTTTGTTGTGAAATTCCGGACAAATATCGTCATCCATACCTACATCCTGTTGTTGTAAGACATATGTTGCATGGTCCATGTGGAATATTAAATCTGAATAATGTTTGTATATCAAATAATAAAATATGCAAAAATAAATATCCAAGAGAATATATAATGACAACTTCACTTGGTAACGATTCATATCCACGATATAAATGTCGCAATGATGGTGAAAAAGTAAAAGTGAGGGGACATTTCTTAGATAATAGATGGATTGTACCTTACAATCTTTATTTAATAGCTAAATATGATTGTAATATTAATGTAGAAATCCGTTCAACTGTTAAAGTTGTGAAATATTTGTATAAATATATTTATAAAGGACATCGTCGAATAAATTTTTCCATGAGTGATAATCAAGACGATGTTGACATCGATGAAATTTTCAGATATCAAACTGCTAGATGGATTTCTCCACTTGAAGCTATGTAGAGAATTTATGAATTTATATTGTCTAAAATGTCTCCATCAGTTGTTTCACTACAATTACATCTTGAAAATCATCATCTAATTACTTATAAAGACAGTGATAATTTACAATCAGTTGTTAATAGAAATTATGTACACAAAACAACATATACTGAATTCTTTCGTACCAATATTACAAATGAAAACGCTAGAACACTTACGTACAGAGATTTTCCTTCTTATTTTGTATGGGATGGAAACCAACGATTTTGGACTCCAAGAAAGCAAAAATATGTTATTGGTAGAATATTTACAGCTAATCCATCTGAAGGTGAAAGATATTACTTACGTCTTTTGTTAAATCACATAAAGGGATTTACTTCTTTTGAAGAATTAAGAGTCGTAAATGGTATATTGACATCTACCTTTCGAGAAGCAGCTCGTTTACATGGTTTATGAAGTGAAGATAATAACTGTGAGTTATGTTTAGCTAAGGTGACTGTTTACCAAATGTCCTCTTCACTTCGTAGGTTATTTGCTACTATATTAAATTTTTGTAGTCCTAACAATCCACGATTGTTATGGGATAAATTTAGAAGTTATATGTTTGAAGATTTCAGCCAACAAGGTATGTCATTTAATGATGCACAAATAAAAACATTACAATGTATACATTCTATATTAGAACCATTGAATAAAAGTATAAATGACTACAAATTAGTGTCATTTAATATAAGCATAGGAGAAGACGAAATGTTGGCTACCATGATTTCCGAAGTGCTAAAAAATGGCAGTAATCAAAGTGACGATTTTGATACACATTCTCAAAATAAAAAGCAACTGTATGCTTATAATACAATTTGCACCGAATTTTGACAATGATAATGGCATATTTTTTATTGATGGACCTGGTGGAACATGTAAAACATATTTGTACAAAGCTTTATTATCAGCTATGCGCACAAGAAATCTAATTGCTATAGCTACAGTGTCTTCTGGAGTAGCTGCTTCATTATTATCAGGTGGTAGAACGACACATTCTAAATTTAAAATTCCTTTAGAAATAAATGATGCTGTTAGTTATTCAATTAGTAAACAGTCTACATTGGCACACCTTTTTAGAATAACAAAATTAATAATCTGGGATGAGGCTCCAATGGTGAATCGTTACGCCGTGGAGGCTCTAGATAAAATGTTAAGAGATATAAATGAAAATGTACCATTTGGTGGATAAGTGATTGTCTTATGTGGTGATTTCCGTCAGGTTTTACCAATTGTCCAAAGAGGAACAAAAGACGACATAATGAAAGTTTGGTTTTTTCATATTTGTGAACTTCTTTTACTCATTTACCACTGGTAGAAAATATGAGAGCTCAACTAGATCCATTATTCTGTAGTTATTTACTTCGTATTGGAAATGGTATTGAAAAACAACAATCATGTCATATGATAAAACTTCTAGTTGATATAACAATACAATTTGAAGATAAATTTCAATATTTGAAACATTTGATTAACAATGTTTTCCCAAATATAGAAAACTACATGGAAAATCTAGATAGTATGATTAATAGAATTATTTTAACACCAAAAAATGAATGTGTAGATGAAATAAATAATATTTTACTAAAATAAATTCCAGAGAAGCTATTTACATGTTACATTTTTGATGAAGTCATTGATAAATCCGAACAAAATATCCAAGAAGTTTTTTTTACATACGTTAACTTCAAATGGTATTCCACCACATGAACTTACATTAAAACAAAACTGTACTATTAGGTTACTTCGAAATATTAACCCATCTAATGGTTTATGTAATGGAACAAGGCTTATTTGTCGAAGATTTGAGAGAAATTTGATTGATGCAGAAATTGCTATTGGAGAATACCGTGGAAAGCGAGTATTTTTACCTAGAATTCCGTTTTGCCACTTGAAACTAATAAAACTTTAATTCCTTTTAAAAGAACTCAATTCTCAATCCGTCTGTGTTTTGCAATGACAATAAATAAATCACAATGTCAAACATTAGACTTTGTTGGGCTGTATCTTTCGGAGCCTGTATTTTCTCATGGACAATTGTATGTTGCTTTGTCAAGAGTGAAAACAAGTAAAGCTATTAAAGTTTTGATAAAATCATCAGACAAATCTACTACACATAATATATGCACAAAAAATGTTGTCTACCAAGAAATTCTCGATTTGATAAGATTTTTATAGGTACGTTCAAAATAATTTCAATTCTATATTTCCTTATCCATCTTTCAAAACTTTGAGTTGATTATTAGTTTACAGGATTATCATATCTAGCTTTTTCTATATAAAATAAAGAGATATTATACAAATCTAACCACTATTTTTCCATATTATCACTTGAATATTATTTTTTGAAATTTTTTTGGGTATGCTTAACCTACAAAAATGAAATACACACTTTTTCCTTATTGTAGATAGAAAAAAATACATGAAATCAGAAAAACAAGTGATACTTACTAAACCTTTCCCGTATGTTTTCAAATTTTATAGTGTATACATATTTTCATTGATCAGATTCCATTTTGCATTTCCACTTCCCGTTATTGATTCTTAGCTTCACTTTTTGCTATGAGATAGTTATCAAGTTGTTTGAAAAGTAGAATTTGTTAAGGTTAGAAGTGACTTGCTCTTATTTGATTATTTGATTTTGATCAGTGAAATTTATGTTGACTTGTCTTTTGTTATTTAATGAACACCAGTAGAATTAAACTTTTACAACACAGTTACAAGATTAAAAGAAAAATTCCTAGGAATATTGTTGCTAACACTTTGTAAATTAATGCCAGGATGCATTTGAAGAAGGTGGACTGTTATACAATTAAAATGTTTACCTCTACAGAACTTATACGCAATTGCAAACTTGGCTTCTTCCTTTGCTTTTTGAGCTGATCACATGCACCATGACTTTATCATTCCATTTAATATACTTAAGTATACTGTACACTTTGCTTAATGAGCTATTTTGACGAGAGATTAGAGTAATCTCTTATTCTTGTTCAACTGCTTATCTTTTTGTCTATTTCTTCTATAATTTATTCATAATTGGATATAGTATGCTTTCTTTTAACATTTCGGTGTTTATTCTATCAATTACATTTCAAACAAAATCTATCATCCTATAGTTTTTGTAACTGTTTATTTACTCTTGCAGCATCATTGGTATCTTTCCAAGCCTAGTTGAAAGTTACAATCAATCCTATTGTGATTGCTATAACTCCTCAAACATCAACTGAGATAGTTAACTATCATAGTTGTATTTTTTTTCTTGTACTCTTCTTTCAAATTTAATTTACTCTTTATGTTTTGCATTGGTCATCCAATGGTAAGTCACCTAAAATGGCAAACAAAAAACTAAAAAACTAGAAGCTCGTTTTCTTTCTTACTACTCTCCAACCAAAACAAAATTCTCTATTCTATATAGTGGTGTAATTTCAGCAACTTCGACCTCACTAACTTGCTAGAATTCATTTTCTCCTCATGGCATGCTCCTATGATACAATAGTTTGAATACATATTAACACCACCTTATAATGCTAAGCTCATTGAATCTTGGAGCGTTATATAAACCAAATATGACGCAAAAATCATGCAGGTAATTCATTTGTGTTTGTTTAGGATTGTCGAAAAGGATGAGTTCCGAGTTTGGTTGTTATCTGTATTGTTTTTCGCCTGTGTTTCAACTAATGATTTCGTTTTCAATATGTCTATTATATATATATATATATATATAATGAAATGTATGTTTAATCACTCTGTTATTAAATCTTGACTCTCTCCCTCCCTCCCCCTCCTTTTATAATTGTAATTAGACTTTATAGGTGTTAAATCTGGGTTGGATTTATCCATTTTTTTGGAAATATAATTTTTGCTTTATACAACGTTTTTCTTTTTTGAAATAAATATTAATTATCTTTTTGGCAATTATGCCTCCATTGTGTATCTGTTTTATATTGTTAGGATTATGAAATATTAGTTATCTTTTTGGGAATTATGTGTCTTTCTCCAGTTTTGGTAGTAAATTATGGAAAAAAAATTTATGCACATTGTCACATCTACAAAAACAACACGTCAAAAATTCTTTGATATGATAAAAGTATCTATACTTTTATTGCTGTACTTGCAACATTTTTTCAGGAAAAAATATCAGATAATAATTACTTCTATCTTTATCTAAAAATATCTAAACAAAAAAGTATTACACTTCTATATATATACCAACTTTACAAGACTTCTATCCTAGAGGAAGAACGACTTCTGCTATCTAAACAAGGTATGCATACCTTTTACATATTTCTAAATTTGCTTATTTTATCTTTCCTCTAATCTTTTTATTTTTCTTCAAGACTGAAGAAACTCAGAAAGATGATAGAAACTTATCAATTCATTCCACAAATCAGTCTAAATCAAAGGAACTAGCAAGCCAAGGTGACAGTTGCCGAGAAATTGTTCCCTAAACAAGCAATGGATAGTAACAGTAGATATCAAAACATAGTTCTAATGGATTTTGTGGTAAACACCTTCACATAACTCAATATAATTTATCAAACATTAATATGAAGTAATATTTATACTATTTACCTGTCGTAGGGAAATAAAGTGCACACCTCATTGTATGATGGAAATATCACTGCTTTTGAAGATCATCTTTTATTGAGCAAAACATATATCATCTCAAATGCTCTTGTGAAGGATATAAAACCTGAATATAAAGCTTCACATGCAATAGACAATAACTGGAAAAACTTGAATTCAAGAAGTGAACGAGAATAACATGTAGTTATTGTTTTCAAAATACACATAACCTCCCTTAGATGAATTCGAAAAATTCATGAGAAATATCACTGCTTTTGAAGATCATCTTTTATTGAGCAAAACATATATCATCTCAAATGCTCTTGTGAAGGATATAAAACCTGAATATAAAGCTTCACATGCAATAGACAATAACTGGAAAAACTTGAATTCAAGAAGTGAACGAGAATAACATGGAGTTTTTGTTTTCCACATACACATTCACTCCCTTAGATGAATTCGAAAAATTCATGGACTCAACAACGACTTATTGTATCATAGGAGCATGCCATGAGGAGAAAATGAATTCTAGCAAGTTAGTGAGGTATACTGTAAACTAAAATAAATATCACCTTCTTCATAGATGCTACATTCAACAAAGTTACAGAGTTCCAAGCATGGTAAAAATATTGTCTTGTAATTCACATTAACTATATGTCATCAACTTTTATATATCTTCAATCTCCAAATCATATTATGAAAGGGTGGAAACACATACTGAAGAGTTGAATGAATTCACACTAGAGAAATCATGCCTTACAGTAACTTCAACAAAGTTGTCTCCTCCAACACACAAGAAAATGACTGAAATACAAAATATAAAAAACCGATTACTAGGGGTAACTTATTTGAATTGTGTAGATTTATGTCTACATAGTTATAATAGTTATACAGTTGTATTTCTTATTAACCATAAATAATCGTGCAACGTAAATACTTTTGGATTAAAGCCAAAGCAAGCATGATAGCAACAAAGCAAACTTTTTGGTATATGTCTTGTACCAATTATAATAAAGTCAGTCATGCAAATTTTGGTGAGACTTTCTCTTGTATTTATTGCAAATATCCTTCCTCAAAGATAGCCCCTAGGTAATACTTAGCTACATTTCTTACCAATATGTGCTATACCTTGTTAAACTTAACATATGTTCTTCCATTTCAATCTTCCAATGATAATGAACTCAATCTCCATTATTATAGGGCAACTACTAATGTAAAGTTAGAAGATGTCGTTGGAATGTTAATTGCAAGTGCAATTAGCAACCCTGCTGAGATATTGTTAAAGTCTAATGATGAAAGTTCAATGAATCGGTCAAAATTGGTAAGCCATATATCATCCTTGTCTATATTACATTTTAATTAATCATCATAATAATACTTATTTCTTAATCTTCAGGGAAGTAATCCAAACGTAAAAGAATTGATGGATTCTGAAGAACAGATATTCTATGTAAAGGTCACACAGCTAGAGGCAAACATTGCTGAATACAAGTATAAAATTGTGTTTGTCCTCAATGCATCCTCTACTATTGCCGATACAATAGAAGAAACAAGTGACAAAGACAAGCGTCATGACATCTGACTACCATCTGCAAAATGATCCTTGTTCCAAACTTCAATTGCACCGATGGTTCCCAACATAGATGCTATGAAGTCCAATTCACAAAATGATGAAGTTTCAAAGAAAGGAAAACTGGACTAATAGTCGTCAGTCTTTGAACACAACATGAATGCTACAACCTAAAAGATTGACTGCTTTCTGTTGCTATCTCCATCTAAATGATTCTACCGGCCTTTATTTTATTTTGTAGCATCATTTACAAAATCTTCATGGCCTTTTGACGTTTTGGCTTGTAAATTTGTTTTATTTTGTATTTCTTCATGAAAACTCTTCCATGAAGTTTGATGTCAAGGAGCTTCAAGATGCTTTAACTTGTAACTTATGTGATGATACTTTAGCTTGTAACATATGTGATGGAGTATGTAATACTTTTGGAATGTATAAAACAACCTTTGTTCTCTATTAAATATCATGCTTATGAATGATACAATTTTTTCTTTATGCAATCATTTCTAAAAAAATTGGTCATTGCAAGAATAGAACACTGTCTTGTCTTTCCTGCAGATTTTGAATGCTATGAAAGTTCAATACGATGAAATTCAGAGTTGTGATTTTGTCCAGTAAAATAGTTATTGAAGCACATATCATTTGTACTTTCAGCATGTGTAAATTTTTGTATCAATACTAATACACCAATGCATTTGAATTTTTGTGTTAGTATATACATTTAGTAATGCATTCAGTACATCAATACTAATACAACTCATTTTCATTCAATTATTAAAACCAATTTTAAATATTGATTTTTAGCAAATTCTCAATTAAATAAACACAAGCATTAACACTTTCACCTACTTACTCAACTACCCACCCAAACATTTATTATTTCTATTTTTACCCAATTCATTGTCATCCACAATCCACAATCATCCACAACTATATTCATCCATCCACAAATCCAGAATTACCACCACCAAGCCGCTATCGAAAAAAATCCACAGTTACCATCACCAAGACGCCACCGAAAAAGTAAGTCATTTGCTTTTTTCAAATATTGCCACCAGAGACACCAACAGTGTCTCTGTGTCTCACCCAGACACCATCGTGTTTTCGTGAGACATGGAGACACGATGTTTATCTCCATATCTGATGGAGACACGCCGTGTCTCCATCGCGCACGGAGACACGCCATGTCTCCATTGCGGACGGAGACACGGGCCTATCTCCCTGCTCAATGTAGACACGACATGCCTCCGTTGTGCACAGAGACACAACTCTGTCTCCATTACGCACGGAGACATGCCGTGTCTCCATCGTGTACGGAGACACAGTGCTTCTCTCCGTGTGCAACGGAGATACAGCGTTTCTCGGTTCCACAGAGAGACATGGTGCCTATCTCCGTGTCTCCATTAGACACCGACCTACGCACCATGTCACCATTTCTCACCGTACACAATCCAATTTGATAAATTCTATTCAATTGTGTTTTTGCAGATGTTTTTACAATATATAATATCTTCAGATTAGTGGTTTTCTATCATAATCACCCAATTTCCAAATTATCGATGTTTCAAAAATTTTGTAGAGCTCATACATGAAATGAACAAGCCTCTTTATTGTATAGTAAGTTTCATGGTTTTATATATGGAATCATATATAGAGAAGATGAAGAGCAACAATTTAGTAGTAAATTAGTCTATGAATTCATAATGAGACTTGTAGATTGTGGTAAAAACAATGAGATTTGGGTTAAATTAGATGATCATTTGTCACGCTTTGGTTGGCAAGTATTCTGTCTTATCACAGGCTTAACATGCCATGAGGTGTCAGTTAATCTTAACTCCAATAATAATAGACTTAGAAATCAGTATTTTAATGGTACAAAACAAATTCTCATGACAGTGCTTTTTCAAGCATTTCATCTCTGTCAGCATCAAGAAGATAAATTTAAGCTCGGGTTAGTGATGTTGATAGAGTGTGTGTTGAAACCTACATGACGAAATATTGATTATAAAACTCTAGGTATGATTGAGGACGTTAACAACTTTATTGACTATCCCTGGGGCCGTACAATATACTTTGTTTTATTAAATTCATTGCAACTGAAAAGGTTTGGTTAAAACCACCGTGTGTTGCCAGTGGATGCATTCTCATTATATAGGAATAATACAACAGATAATAAGGCAAGAATATTTACAGTACAAGGTAATATATACAATGTAATCTAGCTACCATAATTAGGAGATTGACTTGAGAATCTTTGGGGATTCTTCCATAACTGTATTACCCCCCCGCAAGCCTAGCGTATCAGAAGCACG
>CAIGRB010066071.1:12079-30158 GCA_903798255.1 Fraxinus quadrangulata
TGAAAAGGTTTGGTAAAAACCACCGTGTGTTGCCAGTGGATGCATTCTCATTATATAGGAATAATACAACAGATAATAAGGCAAGAATATTTACAGTACAAGGTAATATATACAATGTAATCTAGTTGCCATAATTAGGAGATTGACTTGAGAATCTTTGGGGATTCTTCCATAACTGTATTAGCAACAATCCCACATCCATAGACTTCACATAATGCAACAGAATCACGAAGATGAATGTAAATATACACTGCATGGATACCCACTTGCATTTTAGGTATTTCCTTCTATTCTTATATTTTGCGTATACTATCTCATCTTTTATATTCAATTATCATTTAGTATTGGATATACGAAGCTTTTCCATGAATTGGAGCAAAGTTCGGACGCCGTAGATACAAGATAGCTCAGGCTCCAAGAATGCATAGATGGAAGCTGAATAAATTTTTAACAGAAAAAACTATTAAATAATACTTGGCTACCAAAAAGGCATTTTGATTATTTCATTATATCTCTTTATTCCATTACATTATCATTTAATTATATATTTTAAAAATAATCCCATTATAGATTCGAGTGATTGCAATTTTAGAGTTTGATGAAGAAGAGTTGGAAACAGTGTGGTATACCACTCTTTTATTACCACATGACAATGAACATCAAATACTAGATCGTATTGTGATGGGAGGGATAAACAATGTATCACACCAAACTAGCACTGATAGTCATCCTATGACACATACTTCAGTTGGAGTTGAGCCAAGTTCTTCTATTGGCTGCAATTATATCATTAAACAAGAATTGAGGAGATACTCAACATACATAGACAATATACTAGACAAGACATAGAGGAAATGCTCAACATACATAGACAACATGTGGCATCAGATTGGATAGTAAAAATCCATCTAAGTAAAAAATCTAAATAACTTGACTATTATAATTTTACTTTTATATATTTCAAACTAATTTCAATTATTTTATGCAGTGCGTATTGGGATGATGGAACAGGTAATTTGCACAAAAGAGATACGCTGATAGCTATAATGGATATAACACAAGACATAAGTATTAAGGTTTATAAACTTCATTCATCTCAAAATATCTTATTACATATTATATTTAATTTACATTTATTTATTACTAGCATCTTGAGGAGGAGTTGAAACTCTTGAGGCGACGTATCAAAGACCGTTGCAGCCTTGTTTCAAAGGAGTATGAAATTCTAGATTTCGGATTCGAGATCGAGTGTAGTAACGAATATGTAATGATGAAAAGTATAAAAGAAGGAAGTGCAAGTCAGGATCAAACTTACCTCGATACCCATTGTTTAAATCAATATGTAAATGTCAATGTACCAATCAATGTTCGACCATGGATAACATCCAATTATCTATTGATTCCATGTTCATATCCAGTCAATGAATGGTACCTCTTTCATGTAAATATCAAGGAATGGAAATTTTAAATATATGATTGTAGCCATAGTACTCATGAACCACAATATATCATGGAATGTGCACTTCCAGTATTAGATATGGTCCAATATTTGTTGCTATTTGTTGCTATCTTTATTATTTTTCATCGGCAGAGATATAAGGAAAAATAGAAACAAAAAGATAATAGTAGAAATCATGTCGTACCAGCTACGTGTAAATAATGGATAAGTATCATATTTACTATTTATTACAATATTTCGTTATCTCTTACGTTTATATTAGTTATTCAATCTAACATAGAAGATTTTTTGAGTAGGTCAAATTGTGCAATTTTTTTGTTGAAATATATAGAATGCTTTATTCTTAGACATCCAATAAAATCAATTTCTTCAGACAGAATGACTATATACAGACGGAAAATTGCAGCAAATCTTTGTTGTAATAAATACTTTCTAGATGATGATATTAATGGATGACATTATTTTTGCAACAAAATCTACAACATTAAAGCTCCACATACAGAGGTAACATATGAAATTAATCGTTCGCTCTTAAACCCTATGTTATCCATTTTGTTTTATGGGTAGCAACAATTTTCTCCTATCTAGATGTCTGCATTTGGAAGTTATTAAGCTTGTTAATCTATTTGGTTCTTGAACTTTATATTCCTTTTTGTTACTTAATATGTTGAATACTTAGTTTGGTATTTAAATATTAGTGCTAGCAATTTTTGATGTCTACTTCTTGTTTATCATATATATCGTACTACATTACCGCTTAAATTGTCTATAATTTTCTTATTTTGGTTATTGTTTTATCTTAACTTCTCAAAAGCCAAAGAAATATCCTTTACGTTTACTAAAAATCCTTTATTTTAGCTTTGTGGTTAACTATAAATTCATAGAATAACTATTTAGTTAATGAATACAACTATTTAGGGTGTTTTCTTTTTGGTGACAGTCACTTCCTACAATCTAGCACTTGAAATTCGACTGTTGGTTTCTCTCCGTTGATTCTCCTTGGTGTAAGATTTAATGGTTTAAATTTTATGTTTAATATGTTTCCATACTTTAATTTGTCTTCTTGTTTTGTTCTATGTTTTGATGATTGATGCATATAATCGTTGTTTTGAAGAATGGCGCACTGTTTTATCGGATTGGGTTCAAGAAAAGCACTGACAAGCCCTAAATTGGAGTAACTGGAATTGGGGGGAAATTGGCGAAAGGTGAGGATTTTATTTTATTTTATTTTATGTGAAGTGGCATGTAATTGTTATTTACTCGATGCTTGACAATTGATGATGATTGAAAAATTCATTTTCATAAAAAAATTGCATTTAGTTTTGCTTTAGGATTTTACTTATGGGAATAATAGTCAGTACCCAGTTAACACCAAGTATGCAGACTACATTTTTGTTAGAAACTAGGGTTAGTGAAATATCTCTCTTTTATTTCGTACTTCAATCTTTTTGTGGTGATTGTGTTTGTCATCAACAGTTGTTGTTTCTCGATGTTATAGCAATTTGAGAGCTGGTAATCGTTGCTTTAACTTCTATATAGAGTGTTACTGTTTGTACTGATATTTTTTTGTTCCTAATTGTTTGACTCCAAAATACTTTGAAGCAATATATCTTTGTCACAATTTTTTAGTTCTTTTATATGTAAATACGGGTATTTATGTTGGCTGTAGCAGAGTTGAGTGTGGATGTATAGTTTTGTAGTTGTCCTTGTATTAGTTTGATGTCTGATTGTGTGCTTTTACTTCACTGTTCCAGTGATAAACTTATGCCCAGATTATTCCTGCTCTCAGTGACGTGAAAGTTCGTTATCCATAAGTTGTTCTTTTTCTCTACGACTGAGAAAGCATGGGATCTGGTTGTTGTGTTGCTGCAAGGGATAGAACTATAACAAACAGATCGTCAAGTGAAATTTTGCAAATGAATGTCAGGTATTCACCATCATGGAGCTTTCGATGGGATAATCGTGGAAGAGTAGCTGGGGAAGGGACACCTGCAAATTGGTTACCAGATGGAATTCACCATCATGGAGCTTTCGATGGGATAATCGTGGAAGAGAAGCTGGGGAAGGAACACCTTCAAATTGGTTACCAGATGGATGTGGTGGTAATCATTGTATAGATGTCAAATCTGGTACAACTATAGAAACTACATTTGCTTCTGAAGATGGTAACCCATTGGATAGTTTCCAGTCACTTGCATGGCAGAAATCCCCAATTACTAAAGGAAATGCTGGGATTTTAAGGCTTCCATCATCTGGTAAATTCTATAAATCAGTTGCCAAGTTTTTGTAAATAAAATAATGATAATGATGAAAATTTGTTAAAATGTGATTCCCAATTTCTCAATTCCTATTTCAACAAGAACCCTCTCAAGTGGCAAAAGCACAATATGCAGGCTGTTTTGTTTATGTTTCTGTCAAAACAAATTGTTTGTTTACCTTTGTAGCTGAAATTTATCACTTGTATGCTTAGTGTTTTTAAGATTATATTTAACTTCATTTTCTCATATAATCCTAACAGTTTTTGTCTAAGGCGCCAAATTATTTAATGCTACATTAGGCTTGCGTAAAAAAAGAAGTATAGGTGATAAATTTGTTATAAAATGACAAAAAATCATTATACGCTATGAAGTAGTCAACTACACTATGTATTGCAAGTGCACTCACTAGTTTTTAAATGAAGAGTAAGCATGACTATACATTTAGAGTTGATTTATAATGATTGTATGTAATAAAGGAATGTTTGAGCCCCATTTTTTCAAAAATTCTTGAATATAACATTATTAAATTAGTATTTAAATATTTTAGCTATTTACAATTAAAAGCATATAATTGATAAATGAAAGAAAACAATAAATAATTGTTGGAATATTAAAATAAAGATTAAAAAATAGAGAGTTTTATTGAAATGTGTAAAAAATATTACTTCTTAAATTTAAATACGTTCTCTATTATATCTACAATATTTTTAAAAATACAGAGTTTATTGGAGATGAACTCACAATTTATGATATACATCCACTACGTTGAATGTTTTTTTTTTCCACTTTGTTTCTTACGCATTTTTTAAATTTCTTTTAACATGTTTATTCTTGAAATTAAGAAAGATGTACTAATTATTAATATCGTATGCACCAATTTTGATTTATTAAATTTCTCAATTTATATCTTATCGAGTTGTTAACATGCCCCGTATAATTAGTACGTTAATGAGTTGTTTTATTTTAATGTAATATTTGTGTCGTACTATCATTTTATAACATAGAACATATATCGAGCATTATACAAAGGAGGATAAACTAATCCTAAGTGCTATCCTAGCACCTACCGCAACAACCCTCACCCCTCTCATTTCGGTTGCCAAAATTTCTCAAGAAGCTTGGCAAAAATTAAACACCCTCTATGCTAGTAAATCTTGAACCAGGGAAATGCAACTCAAAGAGGAAATAACACTAATCAAATGGGGCATTCAAACCATCCAGGAATATCTGCATATCGTGGAGTCTCTTGCGGATGAAACAACTTTCATTGATCGTCCCATTTTAGATAACGATCTCACTTTATACATCACCAATGGTCTCGGCTCTGATTATCGGGAGATTGCTGCACCGATTAGGGCTCGGGAAAACTCCCTCGCCTTCGAGGAACTTCAAGATCTACTCGTGGGTCATGAGGCATACCTACACCGTCTCAAAGCCTCCACACAGCAACTACTAGCCACAACCAACTATACGAATCGATGTCCAGGTTCATCATCTTCATCTGGAAACAATGGCAAGGGGTTCAAACAAGCAATAAGCTTTTAAAGGGGTCTTCGGCCCAATCACACCAAACAATGAGCCACGTGATAACATGACGCAAAACAACTCAGGCTAGTCCAGTGGCCAATTACGCTTCCAGCCCAAATGTCAAATTTGATACAAACTGGGTCATATTGCAAAGCAATGTTCGCGAGTGATTTTTTTCAAAGCTACTACAAATTGTGTTTCCACTTCTCAACAATAGGACACTGAGTGGCTCATTAATTCTGCTGCTTCACATAATATTACGGGTGATTTGGCAAACCTCTCGATGCACTCGGAATATATGGGACAGATGAAGTTGTAATATGTGACGGTTCAGGTTTGCATGTATCATATATTGGTTCTTTGGTATTTCAATCACCAATATGCATCTTTCATTTAAATGATACACTTTGTGTTCCAAGTATTCGTAAGAATTTAATTTCTGTTCACCACTTTACCACTCAAAATAATGTTTTCCTCCAATTTCACCCCACTTATTTTCTTGTCAAGACTCATTGGTGGACTCTCCCTAAAAAATGGTTGCAAATGTGCATGAGCAGACATCGATCAATGGGTGGCACAAGAGGCTTGGACATCCATCGCAAAAAAATTGTCCATTATCTTATCAAATCCTTTTCTTTTCCAATAAGAAAAGACCAAGTGTCTCACATTTGTACTGTTCAATGAGTAAAGGACACCAACAACCATCTCGTTCCACTAGTTTAAAAAGCAATGCACCTCTTGATCTCATCTACACCGATGTTTGGGATCCCGTGCATACAATTGGTATCGATGGTTCAAAATATTACTTGATTTTCGTCAATCATTTTACTAAATATATGTTGTTCTACCCTTTAACAAACAAATCTGGAGTAAGAGTGTGTTTGATACACATTTTTTAGGAGACAATGCATTTTTTTGTGATGTGATGAAAAATATGATTTTATCAAAGAATGTGTGGTTAAAAATGAGTAGAAGAATGAAAATGAAAAATGTGGCTCAAACAGGAGCTAAGCACCATTTCCCACAATTTAAACATCACGTGGAAAACCACTTTCAAAGAAAAATCAAATGTCTTTATTTTGATAATGGTGGTAAATTTGTGGCACTCAAAAAATATTTTTCAATTCATAGAATTAGCCACTATACCACCGCACCTCATACACCACAACAAAATGAGGTCTCCGAAAGCTGTTACCGTCATCTTGTTAAAACGAGATTAACCTTATTACAAGATGCTTCTCTACCCTTGTAATATTGGCCCATGCTTTTTAAATGCCTTTTTATCTCATTACCCGCCACCCAACACAATTGTTGAATAGCAAATCACTATTTAAAACCTTATTTCGACGAACTCCAAATTATCTCAAGTTAAGAAAATTTGTTTGCCTTTGTTTTTCCCTAACTCGGCCCTATAACTCAAATAAACTCCAGCCCAAATCCAATTCGTGCCTGTTCGTAGGCTATTCCCAAATCCAGAACGCATTCAAGTGCCTTGATCTCAACATAAAACGTACGTATCTCTCTCGACACGTTATCTTCAATAAAACCAGAAGCCCCATCAAGACCTAAGACACCTGCACTGAATCCTCGCCATCTATGCTGCCCATCTCAATGATGGCGCGACCACCGCCAGTACAGTCCGAGAGCTCACCGTCTTCCGCTGCATCCTCAGGTAATTGTCCTAATTTCTCTACTCAAAATTTCCCTATTTTGTGTATTTTTACTTCGATCATACCACACGAGTCACACATGAGTAAGTCCACGCACTCCATTACCTCGCCCGCCATGGATACACAAATCCCTTGTGCAAAAATCACAGAGTCCTTAGTCAATAACCCGAACCCACACCATGACCACTCGGTCCATGAACAACATCCACAAGCTTAAACCATTAAACTCGATAACAAAACATCCCATTCAACCCACCATTGAACCAAATTGTGTGAGTCACGCACTCCGCGACCCAGAATGGAGACATGCTATGTTTGAAGAACTCACGTCATTGATGAGGCATGGTACGTGGGACTTAGTTCTCACTCCTACACACTGCAAATCAGTGGGCTATAAATGGGTATTTCGAGTTAAGAGGAAAGCTGACAGGTCTGTTGATCGCTTTAAAGTAATATTCGTTGCCGAAGGGTACAACCAACGCCTTGGCTTGGATTACAAGGAGACATTTAGTCCAGTTGTGAAGTCGGCAACAGTAAGATATGTTTTGACTATTGCTGTTATGTAGGGGTGGATTCTAAGACAACTTGACTTCAACAATGCATTTTTGCATGGAATGTTGACTGAAAATGTTTACATGGTTCAACCTCCTGAATTTAAGGATATGTCTAAACCTAACCATGTTTTCCAATTACACAAGGCCATTTATGGCCTAAAACCAACTAAGAGCCTGGTATTTAGCTCTCAAGAAAACCATTATAGAGCTCGGGTTTGTGAATTCTAAAGCAGATTCCTCATTATTTATATGCAAAACCAGCTCTGTTATATGTTTTTTGTTGGTATATGTGGATGACTTAGTTACAACTGGCGGTGATTCTCAATTTGTTGCTTCAATAATTGCAAAACTTGGAAAAAATTTCTCTTTAAAAGACATGGGACATCCCCATTTTTTTCTGGGCATGGAAGTATACGTACAAAATCTGACCTCTTCTTGTCTCATTATAAATACATTAGAAATATCCTATTCAAAAGTAATATGCTCGATGCAAAAAATGTGTCCACGCCATTGTCAACCACCACAACCCTCAAACTCATTGATGGAACCAGCTGAGTTGATAGCACATAATTAATGAGTGTTATAGGTGCTCTTCAATAGCTCTCTCTTACAAGGCCAGACATCTCATTTGCAGTGAATAAACTCGCTCAGTTCATGCATAAACCCACTGCAACTCATTGGGTAACTGCGAAGAGGCTCTTCGTTACTTGAATCAAACAAATTTTCACGGAATTCACATCAGAAAAACTAGTCCTTCAACACTTACAACCTACGCGGATGCGGATTGGGCATGGAACTTTGATGATAGAATTTCAACTTTTGCTTACATAATCTTCCTCGGCACGAATCCAATTTCTTGGAGATCTAAAAAACAGAGTGTAGTTGCTAGATCACTTGGCTCCTTCAATTATTTAAAGAACTCGGCTACACTATATCCTCCACACCAAAGCTGCTTTGTGATAACTTGGGTGCCACACAACCGAGTTTCAATCTTGTCCAACACTCTCGAATGAAGCATATTCAAATTTGACCTACACTTTGTACACGATATAGCTCAAAAATGAACACTCCACATTCATCATGTAAATACACAAGACCAGCTTGCAAAAATATTATAACAAAACCACTATCAAGGAAACGTACGGAACAAGAGAAAAAAGATTGATCTTGCCGATAGTAGTCCCATCTTGCGATGGTGTATAAAGGAGGATTCCACAAATCAAGTCAAGGATCAAAAATCAGCCAGCTAGTCGACAATCATGCTTGTAATAGTCATCATATTTCGACAATCAATTCTCTATAACTGTTATTTTTGTATAGCAATAACATTAGCTAGTTTCCTAGAATAGAGCTTGTAAAGTTTGTATTTACATGTATACGAGTCCTTGTAAAAAGTAGGTTGCACAATTTGCCATTTTTACAGAGAAATAAAGACATCGTTCTTGTTTAATTCTCATCACATTACAAGACTCGTGCTTGATCAACCGGACCTGACCAAATAGAATGTTTCACGGGTAAAAAAATAAAATTAGTATTTTCTTTTCAATTAATCCAAAATCTGTTATTTTCTTTTAGAATTACCATATTCTCGTAATTTGTGGAATATTACTATTTTCTCTACTTGGATCAATGACGGGTAAAAGTCAATTGAAAAATTTAAATGCTTTTCCCTCCCAAAGGAACCGCCAAAATTCCTCCCAAAATTAAACTACAAATACCAAATCCTCCCATCTTTCTCATAATCTCCCCCAACTTTTTGCTCTCCTCTTCCATTCGTTCCATACTTTCAATTCTCTAAGGTATTTAATACGTGTCTGGATTTGTTGATTTTCGTTTTTCTGGTTTTGTCAACTTTGATAGGTTAAAACCAGCCAGATCTTCATAAAAAAAAGGTTGGTTTTACCCTTTCTTTGTCATTCACTCTTTCCATGGATTTATTGAAAGTTTTGCAAGAATTAGAAGAAAGGAAAACTATTTAAAGTTGAAAAAACAACTGCACAAACAACGAAATAATTGCTTACAAGATTCTGCGCGGCAGATCTAATATACTCATTTGATGCAATTAACGATTGTGTTGTTTATTTACCCTTTTTTTGGTGAAAATGGAAGGTAGGGTAAGGAAATGGCCGGAAAAGGTGGGAAGGGGCTTTTAGCTGGAAAGACTACGGCCGCTGCAGCAGCCACCAAGGAGAAGGATAAGAAAAAGTCAATTTCTCGGTCTGCTCGTGCTGGTCTTCAGGTAAGAAACAATAAATAATTAGATCTGTTGATGTAAATTCAGTTTTAGTTTCTTTTGGCTTGTTGTGAAGGGGAATCTTGATAAAGTCTTTAATATTGGTTAATATAACTATTTTAAGTATTAGAGTGTCTAAAACTATGGAGTAGAATTTGCCTTTTTATCTGATTCGAGTGATATTAAATGAAATGTAAACATTAGTTGAAATGCATTACTGTCAAAATTCAACTGATGGTTGCAGTTTTCACGCGCTTAATTATGGAGCACTTTGTGAACTTTTGGTATATCGATGAGTTGTTAATCACAGTGGCAATGCATGATCACTTACCTTCTATTTGACATATAGAGTTGCATGTATGTGGCACGAGTTAAAATGTGGTTATGGGCTGATGGCTGTGGCTGGTGAGCATCTCCAATGGTACCTAATATTTGGTGTAAACTCCAATGGTATCTGAGAATTTTTATAATATTATTATGTTGTATTTGATTTTGTTTGAAGTTAAATTATGCCCCCATTGGTTATGAGCCTAGGCTCCGCACTATGTGCAACCTGTAGTAATGTGTATGCTCGGAGAGCGAGGGATGACTTTGGTGTTAGTCATGTATTTGTAGTTCTTGTTTTTCTCTGTCATACCAGCTATATTTTTAACAGTTACTTCATTTTAGTTTTTAGTTGGAGCTTTTTGGAAGTGATTCGATTTTTAAAATGCATTTTTTCTGCAACCTCTTAACATGCTAAGGTGCCTTGGCAATCTTTGTGTTTGATAGTCTACATTTATGCGTTAACATCTGACTTTTAACTCGAACAACTTTCGCATCTTGGTGGAGCGTAGTTTCCAGTCGGTAGAATTCATCGTCACTTAAAGTCAAGAACTAATGCCCATGGAAGAGTTGGGGCAACAGCAGCCGTTTACTCAGCTGCAATTCTCGAATATCTGACAGCAGAGGTGCTTGAGTTAGCTGGAAATGCCAGCAAAGATCTGAAGGTAAAGAGAATAACACCAAGGCACTTGCAGCTGGCCATTCGAGGGGACGAAGAGCTCGACACTCTCATCAAAGGAACCATAGCTGGTGGTGGTGTGATTCCTCATATCCACAAGTCCCTCATCAACAAAACTACCAAGGAATGAACAAAAAATTTTGTTTACTGATGAACAATGTGTCTATCCCGTGACTGTTTGTGTCTCTCGTTTTAGGTATGTATCCTAGGCATTCATATGCAGGTCTGATCATCTAGTTGACTAGTAGATTTTTTCGATATTTGTCTTATGGAATGTCAGTATCCAGTGGATTTTGAGATTTAAACATCTTTTTAGGATCAATTTTACATTTTCGCCATATTCTTTTATATCAATGTTGTGCTGCCATGGGGTCTGTGAAACTGAATCTGAGTTGTGCCGATCAGCTTACTGATGTAAAATATTGATTTTCTATACCTAATCAATTCTTAAAACATGATGAAATTTACAAAATAAACACGTTGTACCAGGTGTATTTATATTTTACATACTTAGTTTCTAAATTTACATTTTGCGTGTTATATTTTACAATATGGTAACTCAAAACAATTTTTGCTAAAAGAATTAAACATAGTTAAATAACCAAAATATCCATAATAAAAAATAACAAAGAATATTTTTTGTATTATGTTATGTAACATTTTATATGCCATTTTTTAATCTCCAAAAGTTCAATTACTATTTCATTTTAATCTAAAAAATTAACATTTATATTCTCTCATTTATTCTTTACTTCATAAATTAACGTTAGGTCGAGTTGTAACACTCTGAAAATTTTTACGTGTTTTTTTTAAAAGTGAGTGACTTAATTTTATGAATTATGCTATACCTATATAATTCATTGTACATAATGTAGTTTACACCCTCACATGGAGGGGGGTATTTGCTTCGGATATATTATATTTTATTCGAAGTGAGTCTCTTTCCATATGAGGGTGTGGACTTCAATATATACAATGTATAATGTACGTGTTGCATGATCCTAATTTTATTGTGTTATCTTTTGATCATTTTAAAAATAGAACTCAATTTTTTTTTTTATCGTAGCCTTATTACTCACAATAAAGTTCATAAAATAATATGATTGTTTGGTTCACTTATTTTTATTTTGTTTGGGTTAAATATTTAAGTATTGTAGGAGAAGAAAAAAATATATCAATATTGAGCTCATTTTGTAGCTCGTATTAAAAAATAAAGATTGCGTTCGAGAAAATGTAAGTTCCTATAAGTTAAGTCAAAGTCATTTCAATTCAAAGAAACATGTTTAATATGCCGTATTAATTTATTTCTCAAAAAATGAACCTTTTAAGATAATTAGTAAAAAAAAAAAAAAGTATAATATGCTATTATATTATCACAATTATCTTTTATTTAGAAAGATATTTACCATATTGGATTTTGTTGCTAAATTTAGATTCACTAACATCCAATTTAGTTTTATTCGGTACATGTGTATTTTGTGTGTGTGTGTGTGTGTGTGTGTGTGTGTGGAAAATTAAAATAGTTATAAACATGGTTGATGATATTATTTATAATTATTCAAATCCAATTAAGTTTATCACCAAGTTATTCAATTCGACTGGGATATTTTGAAAGTTGATGGTATAAATATATTATGTTTATCTTAAACTAATTAGGTTTATCGCCATATATTGATAAAATTGAATTTCTTCTCATATATGACCATTTGTTTTAAATACGATTAACTTTTACTAATTAGATAAAGACTACTTTGTCGAATAAAAGGAGAGTTTGATTATTTATTTATTTAAATTGTTTGTTTCTATTAAAATAAATTAAGCCTTATATGTAATGCAATTAGGAATCCAACTTATCTTAACGTGTGCATGCATGCATGGATAATGATAATTTAATTGGGATTAATCACATCATATATTCCATTCACTGTAAGTGCATGTGTTTTCATATACTTTGCAAAGTAATAGAGAGACAAATTTCAGCGATAAATTACTTTGATTTTTCCTCACATTAGCTCATTCGTACTACAAGGAAAAAATTATTATACATTCATATACGGCACAAATCATTTTAAAGTTAGCAGCCAAATTGAGAAAAGTTTTGGAATGTGCAAAGCATACTTTGTTTCAAAAATCCATTTGATCTAACAAGGTAGGATACTATGTGCAAGTTGATATGTCCTTTCAATATTATGTCTTTTTTACGTAATTTATTTCATGAAATGATAATTGACCTACAGTTCTTAATGAAACGAAATATGAGATTTCTTTCGAGTTTTCTCAATTATTTTCACAAAAATGTATTAGAGCATTCGATTGATCTTCGACTACTCTTGATGAAATGGTGGTATAGAATGCCATAATTTATTTTTAAAACTTTATTATATTATTTTGGATGCACGTATCTTACAGAGTTTTAAATTACTCATTTCTTCGAATTTTAACATTTAAAGTTAGATCGGTCAACGTGGATAGTGGTTGAGCACCCCATTGCTATTACACCATCCACGATTGGCAGCATTAACCATAAGTTCTAACAATGTAGTGCTTTCTTTCACGCTCCATGCATTATACCTGATTCTACGTTTTCCTTGCGACTCTTCCATTTATGATCTCACTACATAGTCCGTTATATAAATCATGAGTTATATTTATATATATGTTAGTTCATACAAAATACAATATATCTAACAAGGGGTAGAATCATGCTACATTTGATGAGTTTTTTCTTTAATCACTAGAATGTAGTATATATATCTGGAGGTGATGAGTTTTTCTTTCTGCATCATTCTAATTAAATGTCTGATACATGTTCGTTCAAATATATAGACAACTTAAGAGAAAAACAAGACCATATGTCAATTGAAATTGGAGAGAAGGATGCCTGCATTTAACCACCAATTTTAACAAACAAGTGATCCCTTAATAAAAGTTTAGAGTCCATCAAAACCCCTTCTCAAACACCACTTCAAATGTTGATTGTCCACGTACAGAATATAAACCTTACTTATAGCTTATTAATCTAATATCCACTTAATAATTAACCACATTACTAAACTCATTCTTACACGTATACAGTTAATAAATCACATAACCAAATGATCAAATATTGTTCAATTGTTTGTTAAACATTTGAATAATATAATATAGAAAAATATATATTCAACTTCACCAATTAAGGATGTAAAAAACTCATAGTTAACGGAGAGCCATTTTCTAAGGTGATATGTGCAATAGAACTTGGGTAGAATTCTGAAATTAATATATATCGCTTTCGTGATTAAAAACTCATCTGCAAAAATATTTATTAAAAATTCATTTGCAAAATGCAGTAATTGATATTTATGGATGGTAGGGTAGTTGAATGCTTCCATTAATGTCTCCCCTATGATTTTTCCATTAGAGGGACCGGGTTATCATTGTTACAAGAAATTTATTTCTGTTAATATTAGAATTATGTATCATTGTTACAAGAAATTTATTTCTGTTAATATTAGAATTATGTACCTAATAAATGAATTTCTTGAATGAACTTACACTTGACCCGATTGAAAAAAAATAAAAAAAAATTAATCACAATCACACCCAATATTCAACAAAAAATAATGTAATAAAACTTCCACAAATCATCATCAATTGATAAATTATCATACATATATTGTTCACAATAGAGAAAGGCCAGGGAGAGAGGCAAAAAACCTGTCACTGCAAAGAAAGTGAGAGGCAGAGAGGCGAAAAAATTGCTGCAGAGAATGGCGTGAGAATCTGTGAAATTTTGAGGGTTAGATATAAAATTGTTATAGATTTTTGGTATTTATATTAATGGCTTGAAATCTTTTAAAATCTATTAAAATCCATCAAATTATTGAAATCCCTCTAAATCAAGTAGCTATTGAGGATACCTAAATTTCTCAAGAAACTATTGAAATCTAAGTTGAGAACACCCAAATTTTTAAGTATTTATAAAAATCTAAATTGAGGACACCTAAATTTTAGTGAATTATATTTTAATTTGAGTTGAGGACACCTCAATTTATATAAAGTTTTAAAATCCATTAAACTCTCATTTGAGGACATCCCCCCTTGATTTTTCCTCACATTAGCTCATTTGTACTACAAGGAAAAAATTATTATACATTCATATACGGCACAAATCATTTTAAAGTTAGCAGCCAAGTTGAGAAAAGTTTTGGAACGTGCAAAGCATACTTTGTTTCAAAAATCCATTTGATCTAACAAGGTATGATACTATGTACAAGTTGATATGTTCTTGCAACATTATATGTTTTTTTTTACGTAATTTATTTCATGAAATGCTAATTGACTTACGGTTCTTAATGAAACTAAATGTGAGATTTCTTTCGAGTTTTCTCAATTATTTTTACAAAAATGTATTAGAGCATTCGATTGATGTTTGACTACTTTTGAAGAAATGGTGGTATAGAATGCCATAATTTATTTTTAAAAATTTATTATATTATTTTGGACGCGCGTATCTTACAGAGTTTTAAATTACTCATTCCTTCGAATTTTAACATTTAAAGTTAGATCGGTCAACATAGATAGTGGTTGAGAAGTGTAAGGGTTTCCCAAGTAGAAGTTTCAAGAAAAAATTCAGAAATAATTTTTTTTCTATGCTATTAAATGTTCGTAGTTTCATGACTCTATGTTTGATTTAATTCAATTTATGAATTTTCAAATAAATTAAGGGTATTAAATTTTCAATTTAATATTCCATGTCAAGTATAATTTTGAAATGATAATTAAATAATATTGGTAACACCCCCGATTTTAAGTCAATACAATTTGGGGTGTCACATGAGTTTTCTTGATGCACACATTTTTTTTTAAATTTAACCCAAAATTATATATTTATACCTTCTTCCCTTCTATAATGCTTACTTGTCAAAAAGAAAAAAAATAAAATCATACACAATAGACACTAATAAAATTACACTTGCATTTTTAATAATTCTTAGTAATGTTTCTAAAGCGAAGTTTGACCGTTTTGCTACTATTTTCTAAAATTCATTTTTCTTTAAATTCATTTTCAACTACAAATTTAATGGGACTCATAATTTTTATCAATTTTTTAACTACACATTTAATCAATTTTTATCAAAATTTACTAAAAGCTATTTTTAGCTAAACAAAAAAAGGTGTAATTCTTATCTCTATGCATGAACCTAATTATATATAATTTTACGAACATATAAAGATGTATTGAGTCATGGCAATAATTCAAAATGAAAGATTTTGGATACGTAGACACTATCCTTGATATCATAGTTAAAAAGGATAGTAGGGTTATTCATTAAACTAATTACATTATATTGAGAATATGATAAATAAGTTAAAATATTTAAACATTAAAGAGGCAAAATATCCCGTTGGATTCAAGTATGAAGTTAGTGAAGAATGATGGAAGATCAATAACTCAAATTGAGTATGCAAGTGCAATCGAAAGCCTTATGTATGGAGTACAATGTACAAGACCCGATATTGCATTTACTAGCAATTCAAATTCAAAACATTGGAATGTCATAGGGAGAGTACTTGGTTACTTAAAGAAAATCAAAACTTTGGACTACAATATACAAAGTTTCCAACTATTCTTGAACTATACAACAACGCTAGTTGGATATCGAGTGCGGGAGAAGACAAGTCTACTTCAAGTTGAGTGTTTACTTTTGGAGGAGGTGCAGTTTCTTAGAAGTCTAAGAAGCAAACATGCATTACACACTCAACAATGAGATTCGAGTTTGTAGCATTGGCCAAAAAAAGAAAAGAGGTTGAATGACTAATAGATCATCTTTATGAAATTCCTTTAGGTGCAAATAATATTTCTTCAATACCTATCTTCTATGAAAGTTAAGACACTTTAGTACGAGCATATAGTGAAGTATATAATGGAAAGTCTAGACATATGCATTTAAGATATGAGTGTGTGAGAAAATTAATCAAGCATGTAATAATTTCTCTCACATATGTCAAGTCTAGTTAGAACTTAGTTGATCCGTTGACTAAACTCTTACTAGAGAGTTAGTAAGATCAATATCGAGAATGATGTGGTTGAAACTCCTTGATTAAAAGTTCACCAATGATGGTAATTCTACCTAATTATACTAAACAAGTATGTCTAGTTTCAAAGGGTAATAACAAGTCATTCGATAAGTGGATAAGTTTCAGCACTATTAATTTATTATAAAACCCTATACTTGATAAATAGTGTTGGTTGTTACGATTGGAGGGATGAGTTTATAAAACTCTTAATGAGGTTCAGTATGAAGTACATGTATTTCTAAAAGTAACAAAGATATTAAAAAAATTTTACCTATGTGAATTTCGAGGTAGAACCGCCTCAATAGAGAGTTAAAATTTCTCTTTTAAAAGTTCAACGAATAAGACTCGTGTGTGTGATTTCACTGTTATTGTCACAAGGAACAACTGGTTCAAAGCTATCATACTACTTGAAATTTCGATGATACTTTGTGAGATTTACAATATGTTTGGATTCAAATAGAAATATATCTAATCCTTATGCATTAGTATTACCAGATATGAATATGTAAAAATTTTGAACAAGTGGAAGATTATTATATAATTATTTGTTGTTCAAAATTTGGGCTAAAATGTGAATGATTTAATGATGAAAATTGAAAGACAAAATTGGGTGGCTTCTACTTAACCATGTGTACGCACGGCCTTGTCTGCAGAAAACTGAAGAGTTTTTGCTTTTACTATGTGTACGCATGGTTCAAAAATTTAGCCGTTGGGCTAACTTTTCATTTGAACTTTTGGTGCCTTTTGGTGGAAAGTTTTCAACTTTTCAAGAGTGTTTGGAGCTTTTTTGTGGTATAGTGTTAGAAATGTATATATAGGTGATAGATTTCCAATTCCAAGCATAAGAAAACAACACCATCATCCAGATAGAGCCAGAGATGCAAAAACAGGTGAAATTAGTGGTCACCAAATCCTGAGATGACACTGATGATAATACCAAGCAAACATAGCAGTTACGTAGAGTTTCTACTATGTTACCTATTGTGATGAGGAAACTATTAACTCGCACATTGCCAAAGTACTCTTTGAAACAGTATTGTGACTGTGTGCATGTAACATTGCTTTTTGGTGTATTCCAATCACAGTTGGATTGATGACTATCCCGTGCTCTCAATGAAAGTTGATGTCTCATACAATTCCTAAAATTCCTACATAATACACGTCTCAAGTATGACTTACTGATTTTCATTTGACAAGTATAACGTAAAAAGATAATAACGTGGAAAACCTCTAAAGGAAACATTCATAGCCCCATGCCACAAGTAAATAATCCACTATAATCAACATGATAATTGTATGAAGTATTTCGGAACTA